>PQMF01000046.1:0-128376 GCA_003004485.1 Aspergillaceae sp. MA 6039 | reverse complement strand
AAAAAAAAGAAAAAACCATAAAGAAAGAAAGAGATTGGGCCCGACACTTGAACTGTCCGTACACCGCGGAGTATATGCGACAGACTAAGTGGACGCCGTACATGGCCAAGTCATCACCCCTCTGCATGTAGGGTTGGAATGTCAGCCGCAAGAATGACATCTACGTACGCCTCTACGTATCTAGTATCTACTCTGGAGTACTTTGTACGGAGTAGATGTGAATACTAAGCGGGTATATCCATCGACTTATCTCGTGATCTGCTCTCCGCTACCCTTGAAACAAAACACGCGCTTGTCGACAACAGACTACTAAACGAACCTTGGTCGCTGCTTCTCATTCCTGACTAACCCTCATCTCCAATCATATGTTCCGAGCCCTTTCCGCATTAAGCAGGCCTGAAACCCCATCCGTGGAAATAATTAAAACCAAAATAAAAGTGGAACACCCCTGATTTCTTTTTCCGCAGTTTAGTTTGGGTTTAGCGGGTATACGTACCTGACCATCCATCCAGCGTTTTCTTTTCCTTTTTTTTTTTTTTTCTTTTTTGGCTCTTGCCCATTCCTGATCCAGCCTCCGCCTCTTCCTCTCCTCCCCCACCTCGCTCCTCCTTTTCTTTTTATTTCATTATTTCATTATTATTATTATTATTATTATTATTATTATTATTATTATTTTTATTTTTTTTTCAATTTTGAATTTTGGCTTTTTTTACTTCCCGTCCCAGACTAAAAGAACACTTATTATTATCGTGGGTGATTACGTATGGCCTGCAGAGTATTATTTCTTGAATTTCCTGATTGTTTTGTCCGATCCCGGAATATTCTTGAGAAGAGAACAACAGCACGAGTAAACAGGCATACGGAAGGATAGGTACAGAGGGACAGGCACAGCATGCAAAAACAAAGATAGGCACAATTACAGACAGAAGAAGAACCAAACCCGAGGAACTGTCCCCTGGAGCGGCACCTTTTGGCAACGTCCGTTTCAACCCATCCGGGCAATGATCGGCAGGCTTCCCTTCGTCCCTTTTGGCGGCGGTTCATAAGCTTCGCCGATCCCCTTCCCCAGATACAGATACTCCCTCTTCTGCTCTACTGCCCTACTTATTGCTGCTGCTCGCGGATCGATTCTTAACCTGTCGAGATCTTCACTTCTCTCTCTCTACTCTCTACACTCTACACTCTCTACACTCTACACTCTCTAAGCTCTACATTCTGTACTCTGTACTCTATACTCGTTCATTCTCTATACCCGTTATACTACCACTCTCTCCCCATGACGATGGTCATTGAGAACCAGAACCGCCAGTACGGCGGGATGGGCGGCTTCGACAGTGTTTACCACCATAACCCTCTGCCGCATCATAATCCGCCTCAATTCACCGATCCCTGGGCCGCCGCGCATACCTCTTCGCACTCCAATCCGCCAGTTTACGCGACTACCCAGATGGGTATCAACCCGGCCGTCAAGCAGGAAGAAGTTGGCAGCAGACCCTCGCCCATTTCTATGTCCTCCTACCCCAGTATCCCTGTGTCTGCGCCCTCGTTGGTTTCCGGGAGCACTTACTCGACCTCATCCGCCACCCCCGCGCCCCCCAGTTATCCGGGCCCCGAGATGTTGAGCATGCAGCATGATATGCCGCGCACCACCTTTGAGCATCCGCCTACCTACACCACCGCTTCCTCCATGAGCAGCTTTGCTCCCGCCAGTTATGCGCCGTTGAGCTATGCTCCATCGCTACACCACCCACACCAGGACCGCCGGATATCCCACGCGTAAGCTTATCCCTCTATAAAGAGTACAAAACCAAAAAAAGAAAACTGACAAGTCAGGGACTCGCGTGTTGGTCAGTCGCAACCCGCCGCCGCCCCGACCTTCGGGGACGCGTTGGATGCCAGCCGCGGAATGGTGGCCCTGAGCCAAGATCTGACCCCGCGCAACATATATGGCCCTCGGAATTCCAGAGGCTCTGGAGACTCGTATGGCTTCCCTTCTACCCATTCCTCCGGGTCATCCATCTCCTCCGGCGGGAATTACCCCTATTACAGCGCTTCCGTTGCGTCTGTGGACTCGTCCGTGACCGATTACAGCTCTACCACCTCGGAATCCTACGACAATGGTCTTCCGTCGCGTACGCTCCCGCGCCCGTCCACCTTGTTGACCGGTAGTGCCCCTCCGGGCCCCCAGTCCATGATGAGCCAGTTCAGCTCCAAAATGCCCTCCAACACCCAGAAGAAGCACAAGTGCAAGGTGTGCGACAAGCGCTTTACGCGCCCGTCTTCGCTCCAAACCCACATGTACAGTCACACTGGCGAGAAGCGTACGTCCCCCTACCGCACTATTGATTCTTGAATCTCAAAACTGACTCTTGTAGCATTTGCATGCGATGTTGAGGGTTGTGGGCGGCATTTCTCCGTCGTCTCAAATCTGCGCCGACACAAAAAGGTCCACAAGGGCGAAAAGGAAGGCCCTTCTGGTGATGATGAATAAATGTCCAACCCTCCCCCGGTCGCCCCCTTTTTTGAGTCTCTACAGTGCAGAGTGACGCGTCGATTTTATCCTCTTGCCTACCATTCTCGGCCCATCTTGAACCCGCGCATGCCCATGCATGCATACATCGCGGAACTCCGCGATGGTACAATTTACTATTTCCTCGCCTTCGTTACGCTTTCACCTTTTCTTTCGATTTTAATCTCTGCATGTTCGCCAGAGAATTGATACCCTAACGCTTCTACTTTTATTTTGTTTATATTCATGTCTTTCGCACGCGCACACACCGAAACTCGAGAAACGGGGATGGCCTTTTTTCACTTTACGATGCTTGTTTTGATTCACGTTACGACATAGAGGTGCCGGTGGTTTTCTTCATTTTTACGTTTCTCGGATTGGATGGATATCGGTTTTCTATTCTTATTCCCTCGCTTAGACAGACCTCGGGAGTTGGGGTTCATTCTTTTTTTTTTTTTCGTTTCCCTGTTCGTTATTTTTGCTCACTTGTTTGTCAGATACCAGCTGGTCGTGTGTCTTTGTCTGTCTGCCTTGTTTCATCTTGTTTCGTCTTAAATATTATAATCCTTGCGACCTTGCCTGCACTTGCATGCCATTGGCATCACGACATTACTTTTTTTATTCCTGTTTTCTGCTTTACTGGATGATTGGTCACCGGCACCGGAAAAGCGACGGGAAAAGGGAAAGAAAAATTTGCTTTCAGCTACTGTCTTAGTGAAGTGGTGCTTACTTACTCCTACCTATCTATTTATCTATATACATATTGTCTAATCAATACGAATCAAGAACACTGTGTTGTCCCACGGAGTAGACTACTGCTGTACTCCTACTATCAATTTCAGATCCATGTACGAGCGCAGTCTTGGTCTAGTTAAAACTGTCCTGTCTTAGCTGTCCAACATGCATATATACCGAGTTCCCACACAGCTTCGTAGCCAGTCTTGTGCTATGGATGTGGAGTGGATAGAGTTTCATGGTGGGGATCTGCGTACTTACTATGATGAGTCTTGATTAGAGAGTAACAGACTGTGCTGCGATGTAGTATATTGACAGCAGTGATGGAATGCACGAAGGAATTGAATGGTCATGGATTCAGATATTGATAATGATAATGATACCTACTCTCCAAAACTACAACCATGTTTTGAGCATGTGAGATGAGAGATCCGAACCTCCTGACTATGGAGTATTACATATTCTGGTTAGGGTTATTTCTGGCGCATATACAGAAGTACAGTATGTGCATACTAAGCCCCTTTCTTCCCTTTCTTTCCTCTCCCCTCCTCTTCTGGTCGGTCGTCTTCTCTGTACTACATATGATAGTCTGAAACGTAGATCGTCGGGTCAGGGTCTAGGTTGTCACGCATGCTATTTACGGGGTAGTACGGGGTATAATAGTGGTAACTAGCGATGATCTGCGCTGATATAGAGTAAGTACAGTGCGAGAAGTTTAGTATGTTGTTGAAACGGTACTTCGCATGTACGAAGTATGTGTGTGGCTATGTGCAGAAGTCCACTATGGGGCAGGTCGAGCCCAACCAACCAGGCAATAGATAATACATTTAGCCAGTTTCCCATCTGTTTTCCCGTACTTTCTGACAAGACTAACAACTAGCATAAGTTGCGGAATGCGAATGTCCTCCTTGTTCTTTGGTCTAGTTGACTACTCCGTACACCCGTGGCTTTGAAGCTGTCAGTCACCAACCGCTTTTGGACGCTATCATGGATGGAAAGCTGGTAGATCCGGGACTCAATGATAATAACCCCTAGGACATCACTGGCGGTCTCAGGAAATGGACTTTCTGGTACGGGCTTGTATTTACTCTGTAGTCGAGAGCATGAGTCCACGGACTCAATCAACTCTTTCATGGTCCATTTAAGGAGTCGCGACAGTTTGCTTTGGTGAAAATGCTTGTGCTACCTATACGAAAAGAGGGAAGGGTGAAGAGAAGAAAAGAGAGACCACGGTGTTGAATAGATAGTAGCTAGGGTTAATATCAACTTAGTCAGCATTCGCCATCATTTCACTTAGCGCCATGGACGTAACAAGTTGCTATTTAGGCTACGTTTACCATTCGAGCCGGTAATCCTTAAAGAAGATAAGTGCAGACACGTACAAATTCCAACGTCAAAAAGTTGCATAACCATCCCTTCCTGGTATACAAACGTTAGATCTGTCCTTGGGTTATGGAAATGGACAGTCAAGCCTGGTAATTTGGACAGCAACAAGCTGATTACTCCTCCACCTTGAATGCAGGGTCGTCAGGATCATAATGTTATGCCAAGATCATCGGTGGTCAGGATTTGATACTGGGTTTTGAGAAACGTGGTCTAAGTTCCCCATATCGTGCGGATGGCAGTAGTATGGTTTCATTGCCAAAGGGGATTATTCTTAATGTCTAATAGCAAGACATGGGTCCTTGCCTGACAGATCGGAAATGAGGTTGCATATTATTACTGTTGCCGAACGAATGAACCGAAGGAACAAGGCCAACCAGAACGCCAGTGAAATGAAGCCAGTAATAAAGACAGTAATATCTGATAACGACCATAAAAGTGAAATAGAAACATCCCAAGTGCAGAGTAACATTATTATGAGCTTGACGGCACCAGGCAGTCTAGAGCCCTGGAGATACAGTTCTAGATGCAGACACAACCAACAGGAACAAAAGAAGCCGGTGGAATAACCTAATGAATCCGGTCCAGTCTGGCCCGGTTCATGGCCAGCTGGTCGTCGACAAAATCGCTCTGGAACTATGTTAGTACCGTGCTCACTGCAACTAGATAGCGATCGACAACCCACCTTGCCCCCAATCCGCTCCAAATGTCTGTTCTGCTCTTCGATCTCGTGACCCGTCGCGCGCGCCAATCCGTTTAGGCGGCCAGCGGCCCCGTGAATCAAATCCAAGTTCTGCTCGAGCTCGTCCTCCATCGCTTCATCCTCACTGTCGGCCTCGAACTGGTACTTGGCCCGCTCGGTGACGTTTGCCCGGGCTTTGCCCCCGTTCTTCTTCGACTCGCGGTCGATATCCCGGAACGTGCGCTCCATACGCTGATTGGTATGGAAGGCTTCGGTGCGCGTTCCTTCGCGAGTGTCACGGTCCTGCCGGTGGGTGTTGAGGATTTTCTCATCCCGCTCGCGCCGTCGCCGGGAGGCCGTGAATGGGTTCGACATGTGCACGTGGAACATGCTCTTGTTGAGTGTCTTGAGTTCCCGCGCCTTCTCATCTGCAAGCCGGCCTTCGATATTGGCCAAGTCGAGATTGCGCTCTGTGTCGTGGACTGTTTCACCTTGCCCTCCTAGTCGGGCTAAGGTTTCTCGACCGCTTTCTTCGGCCTGAGCGGCGACCCGGAGGGCGTTGCGCGTGGAAGCCACATCGCCCTGCTTGACGAATCGCATTTCCTGCTTAATAGTCTGGATCTCCTCTTCTTCTTCCTCCTCCGCGGTGAGCTGTCGTTCCTGGTACATCGCCGTGTTGTACTCGTTGCTACCACCACCGTAGCCTCCATACCCCCCCTGAGCAGTTGCAGAATCTCCTTCCGAATACGGCGGCGGTGGAGCACCATTCGGCTGCTGCTGTGCCCGAGAGCCTGACCCTGCAAAGAGTGCATCTCGATTGGCATCACCAGGATCATTGGGGTCCGTACTGCCTAATCCTCCGTAGCCACCAGGGCCATACCGCGAAGCACCCGCAGAGGGACCTCCCATCCCACCACCACCGCCGTAACGGTCGGTCCCATACCCGCCTTGATTGCCAAATTTGTTCGGAGTATAGCCTCCCTCACCCAACTGGGGGGGCGTAGGGCCTGAGGGCGCCGGCGATGCGCTCGGTTTGCCCGACTTCTCGCTCGGTTTGCCCGACTTCTCTGACAGGGGCGGCATCTCGGACGGTGGGAGAGGAGCAACTCCCGCTTCTATCTTGGCTTTCTGGTAAGGATTGGTCGGGATGGGTTTGGCGTAGGGGTTTGCTGGGGGCTGAGGACTCTTGTTCTTCGATCGGCCAAAAAGCGCCTTACGGTTGGACGAGTCTTCTTCGCCTTCTCCTTTCTTGAACAAACCCATTGTGAATCGACGAAAGACAAGCGATAGAGTGTATGTATACTTGTATGTTGCAAACCAGTCAGTATAGGGGAAATGAACAGAATGAGTGTGAAAAAGTGGAAGAAAGATGATGTCCGTTCAGGAGGCGCAGGCAAAACGATAAGTTAGACATCAGCGGTAATACGGATACGCCGTCAGATGCGGGGATTCCACTCAGCCACAGCTTCATGACAATACGGATACGTGGCTATGCGAGGCTGTGTGGGGCTAAACTGCATGCGGCTAGCTCCGTAATATACCCGCCAACGTCCAACTTCGCGCCGGTTTTCTTCTTCTGCTCTTCCTCTCTTGTCCAACAAACAACAGTCCGGTTCGATTCAAATCTGCAAAAAAGAGAGCAGTAGACAGATGCTCTATGGCAGCCATGGCGCCGAATCCAGTATCAGATGCGGATTTCTTCAGGGACAAGGCGCGTAGGGACCTGTTGGCTCTCCTGGAAGGCGTGAGTAAGGTTCCTCTGCTGGATCTGGTCTTAATATCCCATGTTCCTCGAGGCTGAACTCCTTATTGCAGGTCCGCGGTAAAAAGAATTTGGTCATTGGGCAAGATCTGGCTGGTCCAGTCGGGCTCTTTGTCAAGTTCTCTCTGCTCCAGGAGTATGGTGTAGATCGAGTCTTCTTGTTGGAAAATGCCAACGTGGACTCTACTCAACGCAATGTCGTGTTCCTTGTCCATGGGGAGAATATGCGCCACGTGCGGACTGTGGCAGGTATGTGATGTTGCTTTCTTTCTTTCTCAATTGCGCTTTTCGTAGCCCGTTGCTTGCCCTGCTTGCCCTACTTCCAAGGAAGATTTACATGGGACAACAGTAGATTACGCAGACTCGTGCCCTACTCTACGTAATCAGTCAGAGATCCCTAGATTGAAGAACATTTTATCTTTCCAGCTCAATCCTTTTAAGGCTTTCTTTCTCGATATGCCCGACTGAACGAATGCCATCACGATGAGCTGACAATTATCTTGTTTTGCAGAGCAAATCAAGCGCTTGCAGAGGAACGGGAACGTGGAGCATGAATTTTCCATTTTCTGGGTCCCCAGACGGACCCTTGTAAGCAATTCAATCCTCGAAGAGGCTGGCATCATCGGGGATGTGAATATGGCCGAGTTCCCCCTATATCTTATGCCTCTGGAGCAGGACGTTTTGTCCTTGGAGCTGGAGAGTTCTTTCAGTGATCTCTACTTGGTAAGAGAGCGGAATACATACAAGTACTTGATTTATATGGACCATCGTTTGTTAATTCCCGCAGTATAAAGATCCCGGCTGCATTTTTCTTGCCGCAAAGGCTCTCATGAATGTCCAGCAGCGACATGGTTACTTTCCTCGTCTCATTGGGAAGGGCGACAATGCGCGACGGTTGGCAGACCTTCTTTTGCGCATGAGAAAGGAAATTGATGCCGAAGAGAGCTCTGGTCTCACGGGTCTCGCTGCAAGAGGCCTCCTGCCCAGCGGCAGCATGGAGAGCCTGATCATAATTGACCGTGAGGTGGATTTTGGGACGGCACTACTCACGCAGCTTACATATGAGGGGTTGATCGATGAAGCCGTCGGCATTAGACACAATCAGGCGGATGTTGATACTACCGTTGTCGGACCTGCCTCTGTGCCACAAGCACAGGAGTCTTCCAAAGCCCCTCAACAAACCTCTAAGCAAGGGCAAAAACGTAAAATCCAGCTTGATGATTCTGACCAACTGTTTAGCCAACTGCGGGACGCCAACTTTGCCATTGTAGGCGATATCTTGAACAAGGTGGCACGACGTCTGGAGAGTGACTATGAGAGCCGTCATGCAGCTAAAAGCACCTCAGAGCTCCGCGAATTTGTGAATAAGTTACCTACTTACCAGCAGGAGCATCAAAGTCTGCGAGTGCACACGAACCTCGCAGAAGAAATTATGAAATACACCCGTTCAGACATATTCCGCAGAGTCTTGGAAGTGCAGCAGAATAACGCTGCGGGTGCTGATGCAACATACCAGCACGAGACAATCGAAGAGTTGATTGCTCGAGACGCTCCATTGAAGACTGTCCTCCGTTTGCTTTGCCTAGAATCTTGCATGTCCGGAGGCATCCGTTCTCGGGACCTCGAGAACTTCAAGAAACAAGTCGTCCAAGCTTATGGCTACCAGCATCTGCTAACCTTCGACGCTTTGGAGAAGATGGAACTCCTGCAACCCCGCTCCTCAGCAACCATCATGCTCCTCCCAACTACAGGTGCCCAGCCAGGGGTTAAGACCAACTACAACTACCTCCGCAAGAACCTTCGCCTCGTTGTCGAGGAAGTCAGCGAGAAAGACCCAGAGGATATCTCCTACGTATACAGCGGCTTCGCACCCCTCAGCGTCCGCCTGGTCCAGTGCATCCTGCAGAAGCCTTATATCCTTTCCCTGAGCAAAGGTGGTAGCTCGGGCCCAGGCTCCGCGTCCCCTATGAACCAAGCCAGCGCGGCAAGCCCAGGATGGCTTGGGCTTGAGGATGTGGTCAAGAGTGCCCGTGGATCGACGTTCAGCATTGTTCAGAAGGGCGACGATAAGGCGGCCCGTGCACGGCAGACGCTTAGTGGGAATAGCGAGGCAAAGACCGTATACGTCTTCTTCCTGGGCGGGATTACCTTCACGGAGATTGCGGCGTTGCGGTTCATCGCTGCGCAGGAGTCTCCTAGGCGGAAGATCGTGATTTGTACCACAGGAGTTATTAACGGGGATAGATGATGGACGCTGCTATTGCGAAGGGGGGCTTTGGGAAGACGGAGTAGGGGATGTTTTGGGCTGAGGATGGTGTGAGATTTTGATAAATACGGAGCACTTTCATATATCTCCTACCGTCTTGTGTTTGTTTGCTTACATGCGAGATACCATATAAACTGGTCCGGTTTATATCCTAACAGTGTTTATAATGTTCTCATACATTGGCTTCCAAGATAGAGAACCGTGAAACCATAACATACCCACAGATTTCTTGCTCTATATGCACGTCCAAAAATAAAAATCAATATTTGAACCCAACCCCGACCCCCATCAATCTCCCCTGATACCTCTCCATGACCTCCCCCAGTTTCACCATAACTCCCGCCGCAAGCGTCCTCACCTGTCCCTGAGGGTCATCACCGTCACCACTGACTTGTGGGGAGCATCTATCGAAAACCTCTCCAGCCCACTCCCGCAGTTCCATAACCTGCTGGGCAAACTCCGTCACCAGGCGTTCCTCGCCGGTCGTTCCGGAGGAGATATTCAAATCTAGAACCGCAAGAAAGAGCGATAGGAGGGCAGATGTAATGACGGGATCGTCGGAAATAGGCCGTGCGTGGAGGGAAAGGAGGAGCGAGAGGGTTTCTTGGGTTGAAATCGAGAGGGAGGGGGCATTGGGGCCGATGGTAGAGAGGATGAGAGTGAGCGTTTGAATAAAGAGGGTTAGAAGAGATGGTGTTGAGAAGGGGTTGTATGATGGCGCGGTTGATCTAGATCAACACTTAGCTTTTGTTTCAATGGGGAGCCAGGGGTAGGGGAACACACGTTGAGAATTGCATCATCATCACCTCGAAACGTCCTTTGAGGGGGAAGAAGAACCCTTCTGCCAGGACTTTGTGGATATCCTTAACTCTGGATTTCTGTCTCTGCGTTTCACGTTGCTGTCGCTTCTTTTCGACCTCCATTCGCGACGAGAAAGTCCGCACCTTGAGCGCATTAGGACCGGATACGGCATCCGCGGCATTGGTCGCCAGCGGCTGGAGAGAAGCCTGAGAAAGCTGCTTTGTCAAGCTTGCGACGGGGGACCTTTCTTGGTTATTATTGCTACTGTATAGCGATTCCAGAGTAGCCGACAATCGTTTGGACGGGAACGAAGCGTCGTCTGGGATTTCTGGAAGGCCCAGGACTCGTGCATCTTTCTCCCCATTACCAGCCAGCTCGCGAGCACTTAGACCTAGTGCTGTGAGAATAGCAGAGCGTTGAATTTGCGAGATATCTCCGTCGAAATACATGGCTGCGAACCAACGGCCCATTTTCAACGGTAAAGCCACAAGCAGGGCGATCATGCTTTGGAGTCTATACTCGTGGAACTTGGGGAGGTTGCCCTGGTCTTGCAATCCGACTATGGTAAGGGCTACTTCTTCGATGTTTTCTGTAAGTTCGGTGCCGAAGCCAGTTTTGCGCCTGATCAATGACGGGGCGCTTGAGATGGCTAGGTTGTAACGTTCGACGTTGTCTGGGTCTCGGAGGTATACTATGAGGTCGCGGATGTAGCTAATTCAATGTTAGATACGTTTCATGAATAGGGAAGTTGGGTCTGACTTACACAGGCGGTGTTGGTTTATTACGCTGCACCAATGTTGGATCATCGTCATCATCGGAGAGGTCGTCGTCAGGTTTCTCATAAGGTATCAAGTCTTCATCTTCTCCGTCTTCTTCGTTCTCAGAATCTTCTATCTCTTCGATTGCCACGATCTTAGAGCGTGGTTGATTGCTCTGTACTTGTGCCTGGGTTTTAGGAGGTTTGGCGGCTGGCTTCTGCGTCCTTGGAGTTGAATCGCTTGGAGAGCGAAGCGCGTTCAGAGACCCAAGAGAATCTTTCGTTCTAATAAGCTTCAAATACCATGTTGCTTCCTCGCTTTCCATTTCTTCAAGATCAAATTTCATCCCTTTCCCGGGCTGCTCGATTAGCTCTGAAATGGCGGTGCCAACGGTCATGCCTAGAAAGCGAGCCCTGATTGAGGTAGCCGCAAGACGGTTTGAGATGGCACTGAGGAAGATACCGGAACGTCCTATTTCTTGCATAATGGTGGGATCTGCACGCTTAAGATAACCAGCGGCCAGCAAAACGACTTGTGTATTCGCTAGACTTCGTCAACTCATGTACAAGACAAAGAAAGGGAGAAAAGCATACCCTCCTGGCACCTATTCGGGGCATGTTTTATGTAGAATTTGTCACCGAATTGCTCGAGGCTTCTTGCCAAAAGGGATTGCAACGATTCTGTTCCTGAAATCAATGGTTTGCAACGGTATTGGCAATGGGGTTTGCTCACCAGTCTTGTCCGCGAAATTGACCAGTAGTGCCCTTCGTAACCCAACATTCTGAATCAAGCCATCTTGCCCCTTTGAAAGCCAATCTACAACCTGTCTTTCTAGGTGTGGTCGGTTGATTATGACACTTGAGCACAAGGCCGCAATACCACTGATGGTCTGGCTTGAAGTCGGATCTTCTTGCGTAGAAAGTTCTTCCAGATGATACCTTTTCTCGATATCACGAAAAATAGCCCCCATTATTGTAATCTGCTCTGTAGTTCGCAGGTAATCCAGAAGCAAAGTAAATTGCTTTGGAAAGGATTGATTGATGAGTAGTCCAGAGTAAATGCCACTAACAAGTTGACCTGGACAAAGTCAGTTATGATAAAGTAGGGCAAGCTTCCATATCCGAATTACCTGTGTATCCAAGACTTAATGCGCGACCAGTAAAAGATGCAATTGCTTTCCAGGCAGGCTCATCATCCGAGTTAATTTTTGAAGCAAATTGACAGATATTGCCACCTATCCAAGACGCATACTTAGGTCCCTCTCCAACCCAAGAGACTTTATTCAACCCAGAAGATTCACTAGCAAGTGGAAGAGATTCAGCCGCAGTAGACAGCACTCTACTGGCAGCGATGAGAGAAATGAGCTCTCGCCAGGTAATCTGCTTCTGGGTTTCATTAGGGTAGATGGTGGAGATATCTGTATAGATCCTAAGCAAGAAGTCCCTGGGCTCTAACAAAGCAGAAAGCACTTCTAATATGTCTCTGATACGGATTTCACTGCCAGAACCCTTTGCATGCTCAGCTGATGAACGAGACGCCGTTATCAAAGAACGAAGCTGGGCCACCAACGAGCTGACGCCGGCAACGCTGCACAGGCATCGCAGTAACGCGGCAAGCAACTTGTGCCCTACCGATTTGCCTTCACTTGGCTTCGTATTCAGAGAGCCCCAAACATCAGGCACTGTGATGCTCACGAGGACCTGGAGAATCTGGGCAGATGTCGGACTTGGGACTCGGATGTCAAGCTGACTTGGCGTTGCTTTCTTGTTCCAGGGATCCAGCACACTGAGCACCTGAGACAGCCGGTCATGCTCAGGTTTCGAATTTAGCACGTCGAGAATGTAAGCTGGCGAACATGCATCTCTCGTTGTATCTTCGTTCGATCCAATATCGCGGCGTGCCAAGGCAGGAGGATTGGAATCCGCCGCAGGCACTGATGAAGGACCTGAGCCCCGCGAGACCGTTTTGACTGCCGTAAGAAGTCCATCCATTTTTCCTAGACTCTCATCGCTTTTCTGGATATTTGCCAAAGAAGGTGTCTGCGCACTTGTCGTGGAGTGGAGGAGACTGTATGGAGCGGACTGGTCACGTGCCGCTTATTTGATCAGTCGATGGCCACTGCTACAACTGCATCTCCAGTCCCTCGTCTTTCCAGCATACATGAATCGCTCTGGTCTATGTCTTTCGTTTCCATAGAAGGAGTACTTGCAGATTCTATTTGGCTCTAGCTTTCCATTCAGGTATTTATCCGTCTTGGTGCTCCAACTGCTTAGCGGGGAGATCTCGTCATAACGATGCCGTCAAGAGCGAGACCCCTAGACCCTACACTTCGATGGTAGGCCAGCAGCCAGAGAAATTGTATGATTCAAAGAGCTGAGATTTGCAGGAAACATCTCTACAAGGTCCTGACCAAGTCGGGCCCGTTTAGTGATGAGGACTGGGTCCCAGGCCAAGAAACTATTAGTGCCCTGGAGTCGTCAAAAGTCTTGTAAGAATAGCATGGTATCAATCAGCTAGCTTTTGTTACTTACAGCGATTCAGGGTTATGTCAGTCTGGATATTTAGTTCTCCCTTATGCGCAGGGGAGTGATACTGACGGAAATGAACCCAGCGGTGCTGGAGGTCTAGGATGTGACATTCTGAAGAACCTGGCGCTGTCAGGATTCAAGGATATTCATGTTATTGACATGGGTAGGTTTCTAGACCATTTTAGAAAACTAAATGGACTGCATGTTTAACACCTAACAGACACAATCGATATCTCCAACCTGAACCGACAATTCCTATTCCGGCAGTCTGACATTGGGAAGCCCAAGGCCGAAGTTGCTGCAAGATTCGTAGAGAAGCGAGTGAAAGGCGTCAAGATTACACCATATGTGGGCAAGATTCAGGACAAAGACGAGGATTACTATATGCAGTTCAAGATTATCGTCTGCGGTCTCGACAGCATCGAGGCCAGACGATGGATTAACTCGACTCTTGTCGGCATGGTTGACATGGAGAATCCCGAGAGCTTGAAGCCACTGATCGATGGTGGTACTGAAGGTATAGTGTCCTCCCATGCAAATAAATGGAACAATGATTCAGGCTAACTATCTGAAAGGATTCAAGGGCCAAGCCCGTGTCATCCTGCCGACACTCTCATCGTGCATCGAGTGCCAACTTGACATGCACGCCCCTCGACCTGCCGTTCCCCTTTGCACCATTGCCACCATCCCCCGTCAGCCCCAGCACTGCATTGAATGGGCGCACCAGATCGCGTGGCAGGAACGTCGGAAAAACGACACGTTCGACAGCGATGACATGGAGCACATCGGCTGGATCTACGAAGCCGCCCTTGAGCGCGCTAATCAGTTCAACATCCACGGAGTCACATTCCAGATGTCACAGGGAGTGGTGAAGAATATCATCCCGGCCATTGCCTCCACTAACGCTGTGATCGCTGCCTCTACCACTTCCGAAGCATTGAAGGTCGCCACTTCGTGCAATCCATACTTGGAGAACTACATGATGTACGCCGGAGAAGAGGGCGTCTATACCTACACCTTCGAAGCGGAAAAAAAGCCTGATTGTCCCGTGTGTGGGAACCTGGCGCGCAAGATTCCCGTAAACCCGAACATGACACTTGAGGAGTTCATCAAGGATCTAGGGGAGCGGGCGGAGGCGCAGCTGAAGAAGCCCAGTTTGCGAACAGAAGAGAAGACGCTTTATCAGCAATTCCCGCCGCAGTTGGAGGAGCATACGAGGCCGAATTTGAAGTTCAAGCTTAAGGATTTGTTGGAGAACGGACAGGAGATCGCGGTTAGTGACTCTGCGTATATGATCGATTTCCGGTTCCAGTTGAACTTCCAATAAGCAGCATGGTTACAAGAGACTGGAAACACTACTTGTTGAAGTGAGACATGATCAAGAGATGATACGCATGAGTCATTCCATTTGAGATAGAGAGCAAGCAACAGTCAGGAAATGAAGACTATATTCTCTTAAGGTTGATTCAGGTTCCCTATCCAGACTCCATCATACAACAAACATCTAATAGATACTTTTTTGTAACTGTACAACGACTTTAAAAAGGACAATAGAAGCTAACGCCATTAAATGCATGATACACCGAAGACACAAGAACAAAACCCAAAGACTAGCATGTCGAATTACCGCATAAGATCCGCAAGGCCTCTCTTCCACCTCGCGCATTTAAGCTTGAGCACCTTAACGCTCTCGAGGAAAAGAACGTCACTCTCAAACTGACCGGTGCTCTCGATATTGAAGACGAAATGGTCCCGCACGCGACCCAGCTTCACCTTGTCCTGGAACTCTTCATGCCGCAGACATTCCCTGCTAACGGTGTCCTTGAAGGGATCGCGGACGACAGCCTTCAATTCCCCGGCTTGGTTCTCATACCCGCTTTCTTTTTGGGCGGCTTCTTCGCGGGTGACGGGCTCGAGCTCAATAACACCTCTAGGAAAGCACTTGGCAAACTTCTTGGCGTCTTCTCCGAGAATGGGGTGTTCAATCTTGATATCCGGCAAGAGACGGTACGTAGCCGTTGCGACAGGGGAGAACTTGGCATGGTCGGCCCCAATACCCTTGATACAGTGTAGTTCCATATCGATCTTCTGCCCGGGGCGCAGCTTGGCAACCAGGATGTCAGGGTTCACGGGCTGGATTGTATCGTCTCCAACAAAGTACTCCTCCTGACGACCCACGGGGTGGAACGAGATATCCTTGGCGTAAACGTGCGCGTTGCGATACAGCTTGCGCGGATCCTGCTCGTCCGGTGCGGCGTTAGGGTTCTCGGTACATTCAACGTCCAGACGCAGCACGATGGTGTTGTAGTCGCTCGGGGTGCTGCCGCCATCCGGATCATCTTCGGTGGCCTTCTTGAACCAGCGCATGCGGTTGATACCTTCGACGGAGCCCTTGAATGGGATCAGACCCAGTCGTTGGGCGAGGACTTCGTCTTGGATCACAGAGGTGTTATTGTGGACGAAGACGAACTCGATGGCGAGAGTGGGCACCTCTGCTATAAGGATCCGACGGAAAGAGTTTGCGATGGCTGCATCGACGCCGACTAGGGAGAAGGAGGCTTCGAATCGCTCGTTGCTGTGGAATTGGACTTGAAGATCCTGTCGCATAAGTCAGAGAAAGGTCTCCGAAGATTTCGTGTAGGGTCTGTTCTGTATTCCGGCACAGAAAAGCGCACAAGATTTGGACCACGTACCCTCTTGAATTTGTCCAAGGACCATTCGTGCGACTCACCCGGCCAATGGCCAGGGAAATCCGTCGAGGGGATATTGGTGACGGTTTCTGCATTGATGCCGATAATCTGGACTTTGTTAGCTAGGTCCTCACGCTGGCACTCTCTATTCCTTTTTCCTTTACAATACCTTTCTGCGATCCAGTTCCTCCTGCGACGGGATTAGAGGCGCCATGACGAGCTTAACTGCCAAAGGATGGAAAGAAGACCGAGTTGGTGACAGTGACGCTCTCGAGGCGATTTTTTCTTCGGCGAAGCTAAAAGCGGCAGTATTTTATCTTCTGCCTCAGGCATAAACAGGCCCATCTATACCGCGCACGCTAGCGCCCCTTCACCGGCGCAATGTGCACGTCCCCGGCCGCCCGAACCGCCGCCGGCGGGCCTGGTCGGGTGCAGAATAAAGCTCCCCCCAGAGACCAACCAGAGGCGGCGTGATGACCATACGGCGGGCCACGTGACCGCCGAAAGTATCCCCAGCGCAACTTCGAACAGCGTCAGATCCGCCAGAACCAAACAAGACGGACTGCTTTCCACGCCGACGCTTTTGAGGACGCTCTCCCCTCCTCCCCCTCCTCCTACACAAATGGCTGCTCCGTTTGCTCGTCTGGCGGGCAATGCGCCCAAAAGGCTTTGTCTCCGCGCCTCCCCTCTTACCAACAGACACGCCACCACTTCCATCCCCCGAACCCGCTCGATAGCCACCTCCCTTCCCCGTCGACATGCCGAGCCCACCAGTTACCAGGCTACGAGGCTGGTCCCGACGGATCCTAGCTTTGCACATTTGGCGAACAAGGAGGGCATTCCTGACACTGAGTTTGCGGCCGGGCTGGAGTCCGAGGACGAAGGTGTCGGCCGCAAGATCCGCCATTACACCGTCAACTTTGGGCCCCAGCACCCGGCGGCTCACGGCGTGTTGCGGTTGATTCTGGAGCTGAACGGCGAGGAGATTGTCCGCTCGGATCCGCACGTTGGGCTGCTGCACCGGGGTACTGAGAAGTTGATCGAGTACAAGACCTACATGCAGGCTCTGCCCTATTTTGACCGATTGGATTATGTCTCGATGATGACGAACGAGCAATGCTTTTCGTTGGGTGTGGAGAAGTTGCTAAATGTCGAGGTTCCGGATCGAGCCAAGTATATCCGTACGCTGTTTGGAGAGATCACCCGTGTTCTGAACCATTTCATGTCGGTTCTCTCGCACGCAATGGATGTTGGTGCTTTGACACCATTCTTGTGGGGTTTTGAAGAGCGTGAGAAGCTCATGGTACATTTCTCTCCTCTGCGCTTGGTTAGAACAATGGATTACTGATGATTGGTGTGTTTGTCTAGGAATTCTACGAGCGTGTTTCTGGTGCCCGTCTCCACTCCGCCTACGTTCGTCCCGGTGGTGTCTCACAAGACATGCCCCTTGGTCTGATGGACGACATCTACCAATGGGCCACCCAGTTCGGTGACCGTATCGACGAAATCGAGGAATTGCTTACAGACAACCGTATCTGGAAGGCCCGTACCCAGGGAATTGGTGTCGTCAATGCCTCCGATGCCCTGAGCATGAGTTTCACCGGTGTCATGCTCCGTGGTTCCGGTGTGCCGTGGGATATCCGCAAGTCGCAGCCCTACGACGCGTACGACCAAGTCGAATTCGATGTCCCCGTTGGTGTCAATGGTGACTGCTACGACCGGTACCTCTGCCGTATGGAGGAATTCCGCCAGTCGCTGCGCATCATCATCCAGTGTCTGAACCAGATGCCGCCGGGCCCCGTCAAGGTCGAGGACTACAAGATCTCGCCGCCGCCCCGTGCGGCCATGAAGGAGAACATGGAGGCACTCATCCACCACTTCCTTCTCTTCACCAAGGGTTACTCGGTACCGCCTGGTGAGACGTATTCGGCCATCGAGGCCCCAAAGGGTGAAATGGGTGTGTTTGTGGTCAGCGATGGGACCGAAAGGCCTTACCGTTGCAAGATCCGTACGCCCGGATTTGCTCACTTGGGTGGATTTGACCAGGTTTCTCGTGGTCACTTGTTGGCAGATGCTGTTGCTATTATCGGTGAGTTCTATAATATATTCTTAATTCGCTTGGAGCTAGGTAAACGGAAACTAACATTTGACCCAGGTACTATGGACCTTGTGTTCGGTGAAGTCGACCGGTAGATGTGTACAATGATACATTATTTATTCAATTGATTTATTTCTTGGGCGTCTGTAACACTATACGCAAGAATACTGAAAAGCAAACCGAAGATAAACAATATTCCTTCTTTCTTTTTTTTTCCCTTATCGGCTTTTCTTTCGGTGGGTATATGTGTATGGAAGGAAAAGAAAAGGAAGGGAGCCGTGGGAGTAGCGGCTAGCTGTACCATTCTTTTTCTTGCTATAGCGTTGTCTTTTTATTCTGATTTTCTACGTTAGCAGCTTAATGTTTTCTTTTGTCTGCGTGATATCTCTGTATATTGAGTGATTGAGTGATAGGGCTGAGTCAAGATGTGTTGAGAAGAATTGCCACGGCTTTACTAGTATGGTGTGCCAGTGAAAGATAATCCCACCAAATATGTAAGAATTATTGCTATACAAGTATAGACATAATGATATAAAAACCCAGTAATAACAAACCAACGCCAGCGCAAATGCAACCTCCAATCCCTGGATATACCTGCTTCTCAATCCAAAGTTGAGATCAAACGTCATCATCATCATACTGAAAGTTGATATCCCTAGGCCTGCGACGATTCGACACTACAAAATCCCGATCCCTAGGCGGCCGCTCGTCGCGCGTATTCGCCGTTAACATACTCTGGATACTCACACACACGCTCTCAACCGTCTGCACGGGCGACCATCCCGCCGAACTGAGCAGGTCCAGGCAGATAATCCCGTTGCTGTAGATGTGAGGGTGGATGGGGATTGGGCGTGGGCTGTCCGGGGTCGTTGTTGCGGAGAGTTCAATGAATTGGGCTTCGGGGGGTTCTTCATACACATCCATACAGATCAGTTACATATGGTCTATGGTCAAATGCGAAGACTCTGGAGGAACGGGAAAGGGGCGCACCGATAGGATACTTCGACGTAAAGGTAAACTTCAACCGGTAGATCTGGTTCTGGTACAGCGGGTTCTCATCGAGGACTCGGAGGTCCATTTGCCATTCTTCGAGGTCGTCGGCTTTGGCAATCGTAATTCCCGGGGGGAGATGGCCTTGCATCTATTTCTGTTAGTCTCATGTACCCGTGTGGAAGGAATATGTAGAAATTAATACCTTAAGGAGCTCCTATCCGACAGCACCGTTAGCCAAGCCAAGCCCGTAGCAAAAATAAAAGTACTTTTACGCGGGGTAGATAGATACCCCTCAGAGATAGCATACCTTGCTCAACCGCTTCCCAGCGAACATTTTTGATAACGTCAGAAGATTATGCTCTTCGGAGATTGAAATCTGGCTGTTGTTGCACTGTGCAGTAAGGGGTTCAGCAGGGCTGGTCCTGGTGGTCGTGATGCGCCGGAGAAGGTTGTATGACGTTGAATACGGACGATGCGGGGGAGCTCTCCGCTGATGCGTTTTCCGGGCGGGAGAAAGAAGCAGTAATATGAAGGAAGTAGCACAGGAATTAATCTATGCAAGTAAGACTGCTAGGAGAGTATGAAGAGAGAGGAAAGGATTACGGCGAAAATGCAGCAGACGGCGGGGGACAGTGGTGACGCATAGCATAGATCAGGTGACCAGATACTTCATTGAGGGTAGATAAGCCAAATCGACAGTACAAAACGGATGAAAGCTCACGAATACACCATTTCATTATAGACGGGGAATCACAATATGTATATGCATGAATCCAGAAGCCAAAACACATCAAAACACTCATAAAAATAAGAAGTAGAAAGCCGAATCAAGCATGAGCTGCGGATTTCTCGCGAGCTTCCCGTTCAATCTTCTCCCGTTCCTCGTTCTGCTTCACTTCGCGGACCTTGGCCAGCACAACCTCCCGGAAGATGGACCCGCGCGCGATTTTGCTGAGGCTGCGCTTCTTCGTGGTGCCAGGCGTGCCATCCGGTGCACCCTCCGACTTTCCATCACTAACCGACGGGAACGGCGTCGTGTCAGAAGAAATATCCGATGGATTGGGGATGTCTTCCTCGTCATCCTCCTGCATTTTGAGGGCTTCGATTCGGTTCGCGAGCTTGATGATCTCGATGCCGCGCCTGAGACGGGCCTTGGCGTTGTACGCACGGATCTCGGGCAGCAGGTCGCGGTCGCTTGCAGACTCACCCTTCAGCCAGGGGTGCTTCAGGGCCACCTCGGACGTGGCACGCTGACTGGGGTCCGGTTGGAGAAGGGAGAGGATGAATTCTTTGGCATCCTTGGACACGTCGCGCCAGTAGCGATCGTGGAAGATGATTCGGCCGCTACGGGTCTCTTCGATCAAGTCGGACAGATTCTCCGAGCGGAATGGCGAGTAACCACAGAGAAGGGTGTAGGTGATAACGCCCATTGACCACAGGTCGACCGCCTTTCCGTGGCCCTGCTTAAGCATGACCTCCGGCGCGGCATAACCAAACGACCCAGCCATGCTCGTAAGGACCTCCGTCGGGGTTTCCAACATCTTTGCAATGCCAAAGTCTGCCAGAACAAGAGGAGAGTGGGGTCCAGGAGTGAGATAGAGGAGGTTTTCGGGTTTCAAGTCTAGGATGTCTATCAGCAAAGGGGCATCAATAGGATGACGGCAAGTACAGGCAACGAACCTCGGTGGACAATGTTTCGCTCATGCAAGTAGTTGACGGCATCGAGGACCTGGCGAATGGTCTGCGAGGCATCCTTCTCCGTGAACTTGCCGTATTCGCAAATGCGGTCGAACAGCTCACCACCAGTGGCCAGCTGAGTAACAATGTAGAATTTGTCCTGTCGTTCGTTGAGTCAGACCCGATCGCAATTATCATCCGACACAGGGCGTACTACCTTCGATTCGAACCAGTCTACAAAGTGGACAATGCTGGGGTGATGGAGGGCCTGCAGCATCTCCAGCTCATCGTAGACCATCTTCTCATTTCCGCGGACATTCTTTTTCAGAATGATTTTGACGGCGACCTTTCCGGCGCTAGGGGACTCGGCCTCCCGGACAATACCATATGTTCCTGCACCAAGCGTTCTTCCAAATCTATACGAGGCTCTATATACGGGATCTTTGTGAGCTTGGATCCTACCAGGACGACTGAGGGGAGGAGAGAGGGGCATAGGCTCGTACTTCTTCTCATAACTATCCGGTTGCCCGGATAGCTTATTGAGCATATTCGAGACTAAGACGAGGCCGTGGTCAGCATTTTGGATTGCAAGATAACCTGACACGTGAGGCAGCAGGATAAACGCGATAAATTCAGACACCAGCGATACCATCAAACCACAGGTCTGCCAGCCCCTCCAAAAACAATGTCGCATTGTCCCAGAGAGCCATAAAGAGGGTATTCAAGGACATGATCAATTGCGATTAATTCCACTGACTCTTCAGCCGGAGAGAGACAGTGACACCGAGGGTCAGGCACAGCCGACTGGTCGAAGTAAGACGGACGACATGACAGAAGTGTGGGTGCGTAGAAAAAAAGAAAAAAAGAAACCAGAGACAGAGTGAGAGAGAGAGGAAGACAGAGACCCAGGCCAGACTACTCACAACTCATCGTGACAGGACAACAACAGGGCCACGCAGGGCGCTGGATCGATAATAATGTGCGGTGGACTTTGTTTGGCTGGCTAAGCTGTGAGCCTGTGAATAACCCCGCAGAGAGAGAGAGACGGAGAAAGAGTGTGCGATTCGAGTTGATTTAAATCCGGATTGAAAAGATAAAGACTGGAGGAAAAAGGAAGAGGCTGGTTAGTTCTGATTATAGGTATTTGTAGCTGTGGCTGTAGCTGTAAGAGGAGAAATGTGGGTGGGAGTATGGAGGATGAGGCTCAGGAGAGAGGGACCACGCGGGGACCGCCCGTGGATGCATGCAGAGGTTAATGGGCACCCACCCGCAGAGGAATAGGGGAACTGGAAGACCGACAGAAAATGATCCGGTGATGCGAGAGTCAGATGAGAGCAAGACGAAGAGTAAGATGAAAAAAAAGATAAAGATGGATTATAATGACTGACAGGCAGAACTGGAGAAGGTCTGGGCTGACACAGCCACCCGATGCGCCTTATCCACAGCCACAATAGGGCTTACTCTACAGATACAGGAAACATGAATACATGGGAATATGGAATCTTGAGATCAACCCAGATACAGCTCGTCCAACACCGCATTGCTGTACGCTTGGTAGTATGCAGCCCCCTTCCACCCCCGCAGCCCATTTCGCAGCCCAACGGTGCTCCAGCCCTCCGTTCGCAGGCGTGCAATTCGCTCCTCCTTGCTCTCCATTCCCGGGTAGAGTGAAGACCCACAGTTGCTGTCGGGCTGAGCAGGGCTGAAGCTCCAGTAGGACGCCGCGCGGCGGAGGGTCTTGGTTGCCTTGCGGGAGCGTTGCTGCTGGGTAACCCCGTCGATGAGGGCTTGGATCGAGGTGATGCTGGTCATGATTTGTGAGCGGAGGAATTGGACGTCATTGTATCGCGTGCTGGACGGATATGCAGTGTGTTCGTCGTGTCCTTCATCATTAGCTGGAGCTGGTGTTTCGGACCCATCCGATTCCATATCCCCAGAAACCTTTCGAATCTGCAGCGGGGATGGCAAAAGAAGAGCCCCAGAGTCTTCGCGAGGGAATTTGAATGACGAACTCCCTGAGAGCTGGAAACATCCTTGTTTCTCGTTGCTCGAAATAAACGGGTCCTCTTCAATATCCCACGCCATCGAGTCATCAATAATCCGGGCAAGGCTGCCGACTAGTCCACTCACGGAATTATGACTCTCCAGTAGAGGTGGATCAGGGGTATCAGAGCCACAGAACGACATCTCTGCAAGCGACGTATCGCCAGGGCTAGAGTCATAATCCGATCCAGAGGAGGCAACGGATGGTAAAACCGCACTACATGCCGTAAAACCATCCAACGACGCATGCAAAAACGCCAGTTTCTTACTCGAGTAGTTATGCGCCGCTCGACCCAGCGCCTCGTACGAAATAGCACTGTAGAACCAAAGATAGCTTTGGTAGATCGCGTGGACCTGTCATGCCATGTCGTGTCCTCGTGTCAACTTAGGGTTCAACAGACAAAACTCAATTTTAGCAAGATTTAGCGTAGGGCACTTACGGGCTCTTTTGATGGCTGGAGAAGTTCGCTTGCACGAGCTGCGCATTGTTTGTATCGGCCTTGGAGGTATAGTAGCTTTACGTGTTGGAGTTCGAGGTTCCAATGGGTTGGCGTATGGGGTAGGGTTGTGTCCATACCCGGGGATGGGGAGAACATGTATGACGATGAAGTAGATGCCATGCCGATGGAAGAGACACTATCGCAATGCAGATGCTTTGGGACCCAAAAAGAAGTCAAAATGGATAATAAGGGAGACTGGTGTGGTGGTTGGAGAAGACGTGTAGAACGTCAACAACGACGCGTTGGCCAGGCGTCATGGCAGCACAAACGACAACAGTATTAACTGCTTACATTGCAAGAAGATATCAACAACGGCATACTGTTTCGGCCTTATTTATACAGAGTATGCAAAATATACGGAGTAAAAGCCTAATCAATAACGCTGGTTATCTACCAGCCCTAACCGTTATACCGTTATACCATTATACAGCAGCCTCGTGACAAGCAAAATGGGAGTTTTATCTCTCCCAGATTGATCAAATACTATTAGCACATGCCTAGGTACCTTTTCCCAAGTTAGATTTGCTATTCAGATAACTAATAACACAACAGAGCCAGACTCGATGTCGCAACTGTAGCGTTGCCTATGCTACGGAGTAGTTAAGCTATATTGAAGCAGAATCTACACCTTTATGTCTGGATCAACATAAGAGTAAACAGGCAGGCACAATAAACATTCGGATATATCAGCACAGACGTCTATATTCGTTGCTTGGTCCTACAGAAGCCCTACAGATTGAAGGCTACAGTCCATCCCAAAATAAACATTCCCAATACGGCTAGACTATAAATAAGCGTAAACAACCTACATTAGCGCCGGCTTCTGTCCAATGATAAGGCTTATCGGGATAAGGATGGCCCCATACCCCTTATCGATCGATATGTAAGAGTATTACTAGTGGTGAGTGGGGCAGAGGTCGTATCAGGTCGCTAGTCTGAAGGTCAGGTAAAGTCATGTGATTAAATCACTTTTCTTTTTCAATACGAGTACAATACATATGGAGTACTCTTCAATATAAACACACACGGTTGCCGCTCAACTTCAGCTGCCCTGCTGTGGATAAGCAAACCACAGCACAAACAATACTTTGCATACAGCATCCTCTTTTATCTCCTGTCTCAGTCATTTCCAAGCAGAACCTGTTCCTACAGCACTTAAGAGGTATGTGCCAACTTCAGAATACCACCCAGGTGTTTCCATGCGCACATATAAAACAAATCGCAGATCACATACACACTATGCAGGAGCCTGCCACAGCACCATGGGGTCTGAGCATCAGTGACACTGACTTTGAGAAGCTCAAAGCTGGTTTTGAACCTCAGGATCAGGATGACAAATGGCGTGTCTCAGTCATGGATCAGAGCTGGAGCGGCAACATCTCCATCCACCTTGCTCGAAGCGGGACGGGCAAGGAACTCTACATACTTGTGTTGAAGCCAAGTGACAGTGGCAGCAGCAGCAGTGGTGTGAAGATCGAAGCTATCACCTGGGAACAGAACAAGGGTGGAATTCGCATCTCAGAGGAGCAGGCCAAGAAGGAAGTAGTGATTATAACCAGACGCCTTCTGGAGTGCGATTTTGATGCGCTTCCAGAGTATGACGTCTCGGATCTGTGGAATCATCCTGCTGCTCAGATAGGCGCCAACTGAGCAAACTTTTCTTTTCTCTCTCAGTATCTAGGCTAGGCCAAGTTGTCAATAGACACCGCATCGTGCGAGCTCTTTGAAGTCCCCGTAGGAATGCAACCATTGTTAAGATCCTGGCAGGGCTACCTACTACGTACTTCCAAGGCTTCCTGTGTTTGTTGGTACATACTGTGGCAGTGGACAAGGCAGCAAGCAGGCTGTAGGACATCATTTTCTTCCCCCATTCCCCCGATCAATCAACCCGCAACATGTAGTCCCCAACAAAGGCTGCTTCTCTTTCTTGGGATGCACCAACTGCATGTGCTTTGGAATACAGCCACTCCTCTGCATGTTCAATGCGGTGTTGACCAGACCTCAAGAAGAAGCGGGGAGGGGGTGTGGATGTCAGATCATCTTGGTTTGGAGGCGGTTCTAAAAGTATCATAGGGTTGAGGTAGAGGAGGAGAGGGATGAAAATGATATCCTGCATTCCTGATATGCCTCAATACAATTAGACCGACGAAATGGAACCTAGCAAATGTACAATCCTTACTCACAGCCCAGAATCATTGCGATTGCTCCCCCTCCGCCATCGTAACACTGCCCGCATCCCCCGCTTCCAATCCATTCCCGTTCCCATTGGCATTCCCGCTTCCAGTTCCAGTTCCAGTTCCAGTTCCACGTCCATGACCATGACCATTTCCACTTCTTCTTGTACCGCCACCACTTCTAATGCTCGCCACCTTATTCATAGCATCTCCTGTAGCCGTCAACGCATCCAGGAAATCCCCCAACAACCGATCCAGCTCCCCCGCCAACACACTGTCCTCGACGCCCGCAGCCAAACTCTCGGTACTCGGCGGGACGAGGTCAGGGAACTGCACGGGCTCAAGGCCGTCCCTTGGTCGCTGCCCGCGAGTGCGAGCGCGGGGGATCCGCGCGGTGGGATCCGGGATGGGTGAGTCGTAGGGTGTTCCTGTGTCGCCGGTTGAGGTGTCGCTGGGGATGGCCGTAGGGAAAGGTTCGGAGGTAGAGACGGAGGCCGCGGAGGTGCGTTTGTTGTTTTGAGTGACTGTGGCGGTGGAGCTGGTGGTGATGGTAGTATCTCGTGTAGGGACGCCGGGACGGCCGTCGTCGGACCAGGCGACTGTGTCGGAATCTTCTTCGTCGGGGCCCGGGCGTCGAGTATAGTGGGGTATTGATCGTCATCGCCTTCGTTTGCATCCTTTTCCTCATCATTACTTCTCGTATCGAGAATTTCAGGAAAGTTATCCTCGATAACGCTTGGTGCGCGGTGGGCTGGGACTTCGCTGGGTGAGGTGGGACGGTCGAGGCGGAAAGGATCATAATCTGCCTCTGAGCTAGCGGCGATACTGGAATGTGTAGAATGAGACGTAGAAGGACGGTCGTCGTCGTCATCGTGGTCGTGGTCGTCTTCCCCTGGCTCGCCGATACTAATGGGTCGAATGGTTTCTGACTGTGCCGAAGGTCCGCTGACGAGAGGTGCCTTAAGCGTTTCGAAGCGGCCTGGATCCGTGGCCACGGCATTATCCTCTTCGGCTGCTGGCGTGGCCATTGAAGGAAACGTCCATTCCATGGTAGCCCGCTTATCAGCCTTGTTACTATTCGGTTCAGCTGGCGTTGCTTCTGGAGTCGAGTCACCACCACCCTCTTCTGGCTTGGATTCTGACTCTTCCTCCTGGGGAGCTTGCATGAATCCAGGAAATTTCCAATCCATCGTCGGAGGACGAGGAGGACCTGTCTGAGGCTGATATGTCAGGTCTTGGGATTCGCGATTCGCTTCAACACTACCGCTCGACGATCGTGACCGCATGTCGTTCGAATTCCGCTGCTGACGTCCGCTGGACCGGTTTGCTTTGATCGTGTCTGCGTCAGCAAGCTGTATCGGTTGCGTGGTTGCTGCTCCCGCGGCATAATGCGACGAGTCGAACGAGCCAATATCGATATCAATGAATGTTGATGTCACAGACGACCGGTCAGTTTCTGTACGAAGTGGAAGATCCGAAGGCGGTCGTCTCTCCTCGATGGGGACGAAATCATTCTTCGTTTCGTATTTGTAGCTTGGCTTCTCTTCATCGAAGAGGCCTTCCATAGCTTCTGCGCCCCGTCGAACACGTTCGTCGAAATTTACTTTATCATCCGTTGACATCTCCATATCTCGCGGTTCATCGAGACTCTGTTTCTCCGAAGGGACTGTTTCAGGGCTAATTTCATCTTCCATTTCCGCAAGAGACGCAGCCAATTCGTCAAGATCGATAACAGAGAACCGCCGTTCGAAATTATCCGTCGTGCTGAAGTTCCAATCCCCCCCGAAGGTATCATCATTCGAGTTCGGAAACTCCGCAGCTACCGCACCACCGGGGTTAAACAGTGAAATTCGCTGGCCACCGCGCTGTGACCATTGGTAGTAAATCCGCACTAGTTCACCCAAAGACGACGTAGGATAAGATTCCTCGGTGTCGGCGATAAATGAATGCGATACTATATCCGCCATCGTAGGCCGGCTCTTGGGGTCTGAATCCAATGAGAAAGAAACGAGGTCCTTCAGCCCTTCACTATAGCCCTCTTTGTCGAGCTTTGGTTTCGCTCGGTTGAGCTGCCGCCCTATCTGCATACGCTCTCGTAGGTTCGAGTTAGGGGGGTTGCCCGTCGCAAATTCGAATAGTGTGCAGCCATACGCCCATACGTCAACCTAACCGGTTAGAACAGAGACACTGCATCCAGACATCTTGGAACTCACCTCGCTGCCGTATTGATGGGCCTCACGCCGGGTAGAGAACATTTCAGGAGGCATCCAGTGAGGGGTTCCTATCCACGTAGATCGCTTGTCCACATGCGACTGTAGGACACCAGCAACACCGAAATCACAAATCTGCAAGCGACCCTCTTCATGGATCAGAATGTTCGCAGCTACTACTGTCAGCATGGTCCCCATAATAAAGGTGAAGAGTGAAATGGTTTGCTTCTACCCTTGATATCTCGATGGATGATTCCTGCGTCATGGATGGCTTGAAGCCCAATCGCCAGTTCACGCGCAACTGGGATAATAAATCTCTCGTCAAGACGATCACCCGTGGCCCGCATCTACCTTAAGTCAGACGACCCATGTCCCAGACACGTAGCAAGAGCACGAAAGCAGAACTTACCAACGTCCTCACACTTCCCCCAGGACAATACTCACAAACCAACCACAACTGCGAATGGATTGAGATGGCCTCAATGAGCTCGTTGATATTCTTCGCCCCCGAATCCTTAACCTGTTTCATAACCTTCGTTTCATGAATGAAGTCCTTAATCGACTCATCTTTAAAATCCCGTGGGGTCTTGTAATCCATAGAATCGATATCCATCACCTTAAGGGCAACCACTTTTCGAGAGGGGAGTTGGTGGCCCTTATACACACGTCCGTACGCCCCTTTACCGATCAACTCTTCGAATTCGTACGATGGACTCTCTGTCTTCGCTCTCCGACACATTTCTTGAATCGCAGCTCCTTGTTCGCGCGCTAATCGCATGGCTTCGGCTTTATGTTTCGTTATGGCCGCCACGGCGGACGTGGGGTCCAGTAGGGAGGAGGCGCGTTCCGAAGCCATGGTTGCGATGAGATTAATTAGGGAAAGGTGCCTCCGCCGGCAGCTCGAGGATCTGAAAAGAGTCAGTTGGACTCGATTAGGACCTTAACCCGGGAGAGGGACTAACCCTTGCGAATAAGTTCCTGGATACGCTTCCTGGCCGCCGCCTCAGCGCGATTATGCTTCCACTTGCGAATAAAACCAGACGACGGAGCCGCTTTACGGGTATCGCGGTCGGTAAAAGAGGTGACAGACTTGATGGAACGTGGCTTTTTGGAATGAAACAAGTTTTTAATCGCAGAACTGATACCAGAAATCGAAGCCCTATGCTTCTTAGGCTTTTGGGGTATGAACTGGTCGGGATATGGGTAGATAGGAACGGAGTTGGCCCTGCTCTGGTAATCCCCAGCCTCGCTAGGCAAGGGTAGATAGGTATGCTCTTGATAGCTGTAGCCAACAGGGTTGGACCTTTCCGGAGAAAATCGTTCAACGCTCGAGGAACCAGTCTCGGGGTTCAGTCTAGTGTTGCTAGTGTTCCCAAGCTCCAGAGGGGGAAGGCCCTGGAAACGTCGAATGAGATCCTGATTGACGAAGGGATCCTGGAGGCTACCAAGCTGGGGGGAATCCGAAGCAAAAGTGGCTTGCTGGTCTCCCAGAGCACGAAGGTCCTCGTGAGAGTAGAGATGCTCCCGAAAACGACCTAAAGGACCCCGATCAGATAATCCCACCTGTCCCCGCAAGTCGACAGGAGGTCCAGATGCGGTATATCCTTCCTCGTCACCAACACGAAAGCTGTACCTAGAGTCGGAATACTCAGAACGCGTCTCGGGATTACTTTCACTTCCCTCAAAGGGGTTAGAAGTAGAAATCGGAGAAACAGAAGGAAGTACAGGGTCCCTATCCACATCAACAGGCCGTCAAGGACGAAAGCAAACATGGCAGACAACTTACAAGGACAGGTTCTCGTAGTCCCAAGAAGCCCTAGCAGTAGAGTAAACGTTCTCTAGCGCTGCCCGGGTAGCAGGATCTTCGAATGACTGGAAAACAGGGCTTGAACTTCTTCCCTCACTGTTCTGGGGGTAACGAAGAAAGAAATTGCTAGCTTCGAAGTTGTCGTCAGTGCTTCCGTGAGCGAACCCACGGGTGAGGATCTCGTCAAATTGTCCCCTGCTAGTGTCTGTATGTCAGCCATTGTTACCAGTAGCCCAACAACACTATTAGTGAGAAAAGCAGACCCGTAGACACAGCGGCGACGTTCGTCTTCACTGACTCTGTAAGCCATTACAGGCCTCAGGTAGGAGTGTACACAAGTGGTATGTAGAACGAAGCAAGCAATAACGACCAGGACAGAAGGGAAGGATGAGAATGGAGAGGGAAGGGCAGAGAACGAAGGGAAAGGAGAAAACACGCCTGAGTGTGAAAAAAACAAAAAAAGCACTTACGCGAAGAATCCCTAAGCAATGAGCAACCAGCTTAATCGATCAAGAAAGCCGGGTAGTCAAGTATGGGTGGCAGTATCAAGAAGCCCAAGCAGCTAGCTCCTCCTCGATGCTAACGCGACCTTTAAAACGCCGTTCGACACTCCTTCTCTGAATCGAACAGGCCAGACGAAAGGCAATAGACTTAAATCCTTCGAAGGCAATCTGCCAATACTATACACGAGACTCTAACCCTCTGTTGCGAGACCCTAGAGCAATCGCAAGACAAACGTCGGCATCCAAGTCGAGCCGTGCAGCAGATATAAATGATACTGAGAGGCGAAAGGCGGTGATGCACCTGAGACGCACCAAGCGCGGGCGCTAATTTAGCGTGAGGGATAATGCACGCTGAGTGGCTGCTGCAGGGAGGGCTGGGTTGGGGCCATGGGTGAATGAGCCTTCACAGCAGACACAGTACGTAACACACTGGGAGTCCTGAGTCACAGCTGAGGACCGCACCAAATGAGGTGAACAGTGTAGTGCGAGTAAGCTTTATATAAATTAATCAAGCCTATTGAGGGTCAGCATACCTTGTTATATAAAAGCAGAGAATGCAGGCGCTGGACATCAGAACAGAAGGTGAAGATGGTTCCAGTCAAGTCACGTGGCCAACGCAGACAGCAATAAACTTCAGATACAGGACACAATAGAAGACATAGGGAAAGCGTACTGAGGATAGAGAGAAAGCATCAAATCCAAACTAAGGCAATAATCATAATACAATGACTTACCTCAATCCATACAATTCTGATTCATCACTCCCAGACAACATCTAACAAACCAACCAAAGACAGGCTCAATACGACCAATTATACTTAAACCATCCATCAACCAGACACCTATAGCGCCGCAGTACTTCCAGACAGACACAAACCGTCATCCGAATACGGAATAATAAGCAATCGTACCACAGCGCCGGGGATCATACAGAAAACGGCCGCCCAACGTTCGATTAAAGTTCGCGACGCCGGGGTGGTCACGGGACCTGGACCGTCGATCTGGACGGAGGGTAATTTTTTTCTCCGACCATTCAAAGAACTATCACTTTTCTATTAACATTATGATTGTCCTTTAAGAGAAGGTGGACTATAATTGAGGGTGGTATCGTGTTTACTATGTTGTTGAGGTAGGGATGTGATGGCGTAGGCAGAGCAGGGTAACTATATCCCTCAATATTAACTACTAATGTAGCATGCGAATCAAATCATTCCTGGGAAAGCCCAAACTGCACTCTCAGCGCAGTGCCAAACCGTTTAATCGCTTCCGCGATTTGATCCACACCGGCCGCCGCAAAAGTAGCCCGGAAGAACATCTTCTCCTCCGGCCTCTTGCTGTCCGCCTTGAACCAGCTGCCGCGCGCGACGAGCACGCCGTTGTCCACAGCGGCCTGGAAGACTTCCTCTTCGATTTCATCGCGGGTCTTGCCGGATGCGAGGGCTGGGTGTTTCTTCCAGTCGATTTCGATCCAGTGCTGCGGTGGTCAGTTATGGCGCCATAGGAGGAAATGGGTGGGAGGGAACTTACGAACATCCCCGCCGCGGGAGGCACCCAATGGGCAATCTCCGCCGGGAGAAACTTCTCGCACCCACCGACCAGCGAATTCCGACGGCTTGTGTATTGCATGCGGATATTAATCAACCAATCCAGGTACCCAGCGTGACCCCAGTGTTCATCAAGAAGCTTAAAGAGGATGATCTGCGAGATACTGCTCGGGTTCTGCGACGACACCTCGCAGTTCCGGATGAACCGCTCGATGAGCTGCTCGCAGCCAACGATCCAACCAGTGCGCGTCCCAGGCGAGACGACCTTGGAAAAGGACTCGAGGCGGAGGACCCGTCCATCCACATCCATGCTCAGATACGACGGGATGAGCGATTTGATAAATTCGTCGTGGTTGGTGGGTGGGGGAGGGAGCGGGCCGTCTGCGCCGGTGTAGGGCTGCATCTGCAGGAAGTAGTAGGGTTCGTCTTCGACGATGATGACGTCGTGTTTCTGCGCGATCTTGTAGATAGCTTTGCGGCGTTCACCAGACTGCGTGGCACCCGTGGGATTCTGACCTGTCGCGATGGTGTACAGCACGAAAGGCTTGCGGGCTCCTCGAGCGGCTTCGTCCCAGTTGCTGAGGATTTCATCCATGGACTCGGGCAGGAGACCCTGCTCGTCCATCTTGACAGCCGCTCCCTTCAGGCCAAGCGGGAAAGCCGTTTCCGCGGCGCTGGAGAAAGTGTACTCCTCCAACAAGATATAATCCCCTCTTTCAGTGAGCATACGAAGCACTGTATCCCAGCCATAAGTGCTACCAGAGTCGATACAGCATTGCCAGTCCGAGTAGGGAGGATTGTGAATAATCTGGAGCTATCAGCCAACACCCACTAGAGTAACATATGTCCAACTCACCTCCGTATGTTCAGTCACAAATCGCAGCAGTTGAGGAGCACCCACTGCCTGTCCATAGTTGAGAGCAACCTCAAGATCTATAGCAAACCAGTCAGCACCCTATTCACATCACCGGGAAAACATCACCAACCGTATAGACTGTTTCCATTCTTCAAATCGCCCTTCGCTGCCGTCATCACAGTTCCAGATTCGCGGGTAGCCTCTGGGGAGAATTCCGGGGGCGTAGGGAATTTGGCGGTGATTTGTTCGATCGGGAAGTATTCAGGCGAGGGAAGTCCACCACCCAGCGAAATCATACCTGCATGTACACAAGCATTAATATTCATTCCTTACGTCCAAAGTGACAACTAACATACCGGGTTTCTTGAGATACGCCGCAATACCCTTCAACGACGAAACCTATTGCCGGACGACACCCCTTTAGTTCTCTGGTTCCTATACGCATGCATGCCAATATATTCACTCGTACGAACCTTTCGCGACTTGGATTCGAGCGAGAGAACGTCTAATAGAAAGCGACACAGTCAGCAACATCGTCCCCAGGGCATTTCAAAAGCAAAAAAGAAAAAGGGAAAACTCACGATCCCATCTCTTCGCTTTCGGCTTTGTATAGCAGTGCTACCACCCCAAACGAATTAAAACAACCATCCTCAAGGTCTAGCAGAGCTTCAATTCGGAGCAACCTTACCGGACTTTTAAACATATCACTGCTTGTAGCTGGCGCAATACCCGTCGGGACCGCAGTGCCATTGGCCCTCAAACCCTGGACACCAGCGACGGTCAAGGGGGTGGCATTTTCCGCGGTAGATGCCATTTTCTAGGAATCCAGAAGGTGCGAAGTAAAGGACAAGGGAGTTGTAGACAGTTGTATCACTGTTAAGGAAGAAGCGAAAAAAAAAATATCGGGGTCGGAGGGGCAGAAAAGAAGGCCGACTGTTCCGCTCTCGGAGGCGCAATTGTAGCGACTCCCAGTGATAGTATGGTCACGTAATAACTGAGGGTTAATGAGGACCGTCTGCAATCAGTTCAGTTCTCTGGAGTGAATGATGAAAGTCAATTACAGTCAACAGTGAAGTGTCAGCGGAGATGGGCCTTTTATTTCCAACTGGTGTGGGTGCATGTCACTGGTAGGGCGTACGGGGAAGGTTGGGTGAGTCAGGGCCTAGGACTAGTTACTATAGTATAGTTAGACATGCGGGTATATGTGCCATAAGCGAATAACTGGAGATAGTAAGGATAGTCAAATACCATCTAAACTTGGGTAGATAGATGGCTTATGTAACTGTGCTTTACCTTTTTAGGCAGGAGGCCTTTGACCACCCCCAATTGACTACATATATCTGTTTATCTGTCTGGGGCAGATTTATAAAATCCTGTGAAGTTCTATCATGATATTTCTATGTAAATAGGATCCAGAGTCATGCATTAAGCCTGGCTCCAAGATCATCACAACATCTTGTCAGCGTTTTGGTTTAGATAGTCCCCCTTGATGGTTCTGTTAACAGGCTTTTAGGATATAGCTTTAGTCAGTATCTATTTTTAAAATTTATTGAAAAAAAACCAAGTAAGGGTCTTTTATCGCAGTATAACTCAGTATACGGGTTACAGTAATTAGTAGACTGTTGTGTGAACAGAACGTCAGCTTATCTAGCTAATGAGGACAATGTTTGTACGCATTCTGGAACACTGTGGTCAGTTTCAAAGAACATCCCAGCTCCTGGGAACTGACTGGCCGATTTCCAGGGACGGTCTCACTGATCCAAGGAATGTCCGGTTTATGCTAAGGAGCCGGTGGTGTTCCAGGAACTTGGGCCCTAATCCCAGGAACACCGTACCTTGCACGGCCAAGGCTAACACTGAATGAAGCATTAGGCAGCGAAATCCATGGATGAGTCACTTATCCCCTCAACGTCGCACTGCCCCCTAAGTTGACTGAATCTCTGCAATGACCGGGTTCGTTGAGACCCCAATGTTTCAGAACGCGTTTTAACAGGAATTGTGGAAAGTGGGAGAAGGTGAAGGATGGTGGTAGAAAAGCGGCCAGAATGCAGTATCAGCAGGGCTCTTGCCTCGATCGGATGGTCAAAAAGGACGGCTCCGCAGAAGGCTAAAGAGCGAAATCCGGATTTGCGAGATAGATACATGCATGAAATTTCTGAATTCCAGTTCTATCAATTCGTCTTCGTCGACGAGTCAGGATGTGATAAACGAGCGGGAATCAGACGGACTGGCCGGTCACCACTCGGTATTACCCCAGTCCAGGTGTCCAAGTTTCATCGTGATAAACGCTATCAGATCTTGCCTGCGTATGCTGAAGACGACATTGTCCTCTCTCAGATCTTTCAAGGTTCAACAAACACCATTATATTTGAGGATTTGATTGAGCAGCTCCTCCAACATTGTGGGAAGTGGCCTAAGACAAAGTCTGTTCTTGTCATGGACAACGCATCTTTTCATCATTCGGAGAGAATTAAAGAAATGTGCGTGGTCAAATAAATATTACAGAAATCACTACATCTGTTTACTGTACAGCCAACCTTCTCTTGAGTCTTGACAAGGGATCGGTGATAGCGTTGATAACTTTGGATTCGAATTACATAGTACATACTACGTAGTATGGTCTTACCCCGCCAGAGTGTAGATCAGATTTGTTCTCATCTTGTTCAAGCGGCTGCGTGGGCTGGACAGATGGGAGCTGAAAAACATGGCTGGCTGTGCTTCCTCCAGCTAAGACTGCTGATGGGTCACACTAATTTATCAGGTTGTAGGTATGTTGTTTGAAGATTATTTGTCACTCTCTTGAGCTGAGTGGGGTGATGAATCTCTTGATGTCAGTTGCAAGAATGGTTTGTTTGATATGCATGGGGATGAGTAAACACTGTGTGCAGGAAAACATAAAAGCAGGCAAGTTTTCCCAAGCATCCCTTTCTCTCGAAACATCATCAAAAATATCAAGTTACCTCGCCGTCCTACAGCTGAAAGGAAACAGAAAAGTATTTCTGTCTCATCCATCCACAGCCATGTCTGAACCTATTATCAGTATGTAAAAGATTAATTGTGTTTCCAGGGTCAGGTGTGTTTTTACTAAGAATTTTGTTGTCTATAGGTGCAGCAGTCAATCTCACCAAAGGCTATCCTGCTGATACTGTTACCCAAACTGGTGAACAAACTGATGGGGATAAATTGGTTGTTCCTCCCAGTGATGAACCAGATGTCATAGATCTGTATTGGTCACATGGACCTGTCAGTGTAAGTCAAAAAGTACTCCTAACCAAATATGAGATCCCACCTAATAATGCTATAGTATGAAGGCTGGATAAACATGTACACTTATGAAACAAAAATCTTGCCTATCTTATCAGGTTTTAAAGTTGGGATTTTCGAGCATCACTTAAAGGATGACTTTGCTCTGCAATTGGACCTCAACAAAACAATAGGCCTGCTCAAAATATATGTCAAGAATGGCAACGAGATCTGGACCAACTTTGACTTGCAAACCATTCCTGATCGTACTCACCATAAGGGTGATTTTAAACTATATGTGTTTTAAACTTGTCCATGGTGCATGGGATTGAGAGAAATAACTGATTACTTTAAATTGAAAGAGTGCTATTCCCTGAGAAATGTAATTTCTAGGCATAATGCAACATTTTTTCTCTACTACAACCATTTTGTTACGGAACAAAGCCACACCAGAGATTCACGTGATAAAAACAGCTATGACGAAACACCATTATGAACTACGGTATGAGGTAGTCACGTGATGTGGTCAACGGGAACGGTCCATACGAGGGACCATGTTATGGACCAGGGAGGTCCCTGGATTAGGTCCGTAAAGGGGACCAGATCAAGGACCAAGTCTAAGGTATATAAGGACACTTGAAAGATAAAGTCTGCCATCCCCTCCTCCAACTTCACTGAGAGACCATCTTCATTCTTCTCTATTCTCCTACATCCCCAACCAATATTTGTCTCATACTCCCTCTACAGATATCCTCTTGAAAATATACATGTATATAGACAACTTGCAAGCTCTCCTGAAGCGGGTTCCTGTCTTCAGCAGCTGCATAGCCTACTCACTAGATCCAGTTCTAGGAGTCGCTTGCCATGAACCTCGCTGCCTCCGCGATACTTGATGAGTCTAAGAAGGAAGTTCTTGACAATGCGCACATATAAATAAAGGGTACAAAGGATATGGAATAGTCCAAAGGCAATTTGCAGGCCTGCAGTGGTCCAGACTAAAGACTGTCAAATAGAAGGCCACTGTGGTACCTCCTGCAGTGGCTATTCAGTGATGTGTCTCTTGCTGGGCTGCAAGGCCCGGCTCTGTGGCTTGTAGTAGTATATATAGATGTTGGTGTCAGTGCAATAATTGATTACTTAATTAGAAACTGGATGAATAAGCCAAAATTCAGACAAACAGACAGCTTAGTGCAGTCAAGAGTACTCTAAGTAAATTTAGACATCTAAGTTCTTTTAGCCAATCAGAAGCTGCTTTCATGCCAAGAAAACATGGGTCTGTATATCTGTTCAAACTTATATGGTATTTGACTACCCCTAGTTTACTCCAATTGACGCCATTATTCAATGCTACAGTAAGAAGGAATTTGTGCAGAATGCAAAAGCACCCCGCATAGATAAGGCTATCGTCGGCCCTGCTTATCGATCACGATAGGCTGGCTGGTGTTGACAGAAAATATCCGAAAGCGGTAATTTGGATGTTGGATTCATGCAAATGCAATATAGACAGTTTCTATGTACTTATATCATATCAATACGTCTATTTCTTTTCCACATACTTCCCCTCAGTCCCATCAAGTTGTGCCTCAAGGACGGCCGTAGTCCCATTCTGCACCGTCTTGATGGCCTCCGGCAAAAGCCGTGCAAGATCAGACACCGTAGCAGCACGACCAGCCCAGATCTCCCCACCAGAAGCAGCCTTTGCAATCCCAGCGTAGTCGGGCGTCGGCGCAAACGAGATGTTGAGTTCCTCGTTGGTGGCGCGCGAGCCGTAGCCATCGGGGTGCACGAGGAGCATGCTCTTGCGGGGAGCATTCCAGCCTTTGTTGTTCAGCACAATGGTCAGGATGGGGATGTTGTACCGGCATGAAATCCAATACACCGAAGCGGGGACTGAGAAGAGGTACGTCCCGTCGCCAACGACCTGACAGACAAACTTGCCCTTATTGTTGCCCCCGTGCTCGTTGTCAGTTCCTAATTTGATCCCCAATGCACCTCCACCGGACCAGCCGAGACCACCACCGCCACAATTGATCCAAGTCTTGGGGAGATTAGCGGCGACCTGGTCAGAGACAAGTGCGGACAGGGTCACTGCTTCAATAGCCCAAATGGTGTCTGCTGGGCATCCGCTCCGGGCCTGAGACATGAGGTAGGACACGTTGAGTGGTGCACTGTCTCCCTCCGAAGGTACGGAAGCGAGCTCTACGATGCTTTGCCGTGTCTTTCGGAATACCTCCTCTCGACTCTTGCCTAGCGCAGCGTTCTCTGCAGAGCTAGCAAACCGCTTCAGGGAGTCGTTGGACGCAACGTACTCGTTAATCTGCTTGAATGCCGTTGCCGATTCTGCACGGAATGTGGCCATGGACGGCAGGTAAAACACGGGGATCCTCTGTTTAAGAGGATCAACATCAACGTGAATGATCTTGGCCGTATCGGAGGGCTTGCACTGAGTCGGGATCCACGGTACGTCGCAGTCTGCCACCAAGATAAAGTCCGCGGTCTTGATAGCATCGTGAAGGCCGTAACGCATTCCCAACGAAGCCGGGTGATCCCCAGGAAAGCACATATCGCAGCCACCTGTGTCGAGAACACGCAGGCCCTTGAAGGTATCGGCCAACGTAACTAATTCCGTAACGCCCCTCGCGTGCCGTCCCGAATACCCCACAATGGCCAGTGGCTCCTTAGCGGCCACTAGTTCGGATGCAATCAGCTGCACCCCTTCTGCAGGCAAAGCAGAGTGCGCAACAGGGCCCCAAGCAGACTGATTAAGCTCGTAGGGTTCGATCTCCTCCTCCATCGCCTCGCGCGCACCACACAGATATACCGGGCCCATGGGATCGCTTGTCGCAAACTGCAGAGCGCGGTTGACCAACTGCTTTACATTCTTTCCGGTCTTGATCTCTCCGGTATACCGGCAATATTGAGAGACGATCTGCTTCTGATCGGGAACATCTTGGATCCAATGGATGTATTCGGTCCGCGACCCGCGCATCTCCCCCTCGAGAGTGAACGGAGAAAGACCGGCGAAGATCAACACCGGTGCTCGGCCACACGAGGCATTGTGAACAGCGGCAGCCAGTCCCTGAGTTCCAACATCGACATGCACAATCACGCATTGCGGCTTTCCGGTTAGACGAGCGTAGCCATCGGCCATGGAGAGGGCGACCATCTGCCGAAATGAGAGAATGTGGGGTTAGTGTGGAGGTCCGATGGTAACCGAGATGCGTGGTTGGAAGAAAGGAACAGCTGCAATAGCGTGAAATTTACCTCATTAGGGCAGGTTATGATATTGGGAAACTCGTCTTTCTTTTCCTTCTGGCCCTTGGCCATGGCCTCGAGGAAAGACGGATGGTCCGAGCCCAGGTTGACGAAGACATGGGTCACACCAGCCTATTCCTGTCAGCGTACTTCCCGAGTGCCATCAGAGTCTATCGGGGTTCCCAAGTACCTCCCAGAGTGCCTCGAAGAAAGCGAACGATGCCGTGTAAACCCTAGTAGCTGTATGTTAGTCTTTTGGGAGGTATACAGCCACAGAAGAGGCACCAATGTACCCCAGCTTTGGGCCTCTTACATATTGACCACTGCCAGAACACAAAGCTACCTGGACCGAACTCAGGAAACAAGGATGTCAGGTAAGAGAAGATGAATGAATGAACAACAGAAGCAAGAGACCGAATGAGGGCTTATAACAATGCGGAGGCTCGGGAGGAAGTCCGATGGAGAGAGCTGCGAGGCGGGGCACTCACGTGAGGGGAACTGGAGAGCCATGATGGATTGGGAAGCCTAGGGCATGTGGCCACGGCGTGCCCTAAGTGGTGATAGTGATGCTGTTGTTGCCGGTACGGCAATGCCCAGGAACACTTGAAGAATACGACCCGGGATAACTATGCAATATTAAACATACAGCACAATTCAGCCTTACAGGATTAAACTATGCCCGATGACGTCGGTCCAACGCTGCATCCACCGCAGGCAGACATATAAAAAGAGGCCGCGACGCCCAAACCGGATCCTCATCGTTCCACCTCTCTTACTGAAATGATTATCGTTATAACCTAGCCGTATACAGTATAGCACTGTGCACTTTGTTCATCCCGCGGTCTCTACCACTAGGAGAGAAATCTAAAGCTTATACGTCATCGGACCATTACCATGGAATGGTCCTGGCCCGCAGAATATATAACCCCTGATGTTTTCCTGCGTATTTCGCTGTCGATTAGTCTGGCTACGCTGATTTGTTTAGTTCTTCGTCCTGTTGAGAGTGATAATCGGACGTGTTGCGAGATGGTCCCCGAACATGTGTATGATATGTGCCACAATGAGCGGACGGTGACTTCGGAGCTGGCGCGCGATCCCACGCAGTCTTCGGAAAATGTTTTTCATCATCTGTATCGTAGGAGACGGGGCCGGAAGGGTGGTGGAAAGCCTGAAAAATTAGCAGCTGATGATGCGCTGCAGAGGGCCTACGAGTGTGGACGCTGGGGACCTACGAAGCCTAGCGATTTATTCCTCAAGGTTAGTCAGGTAGCCTGGTATAAGTCAAATATACCATGCTGATACGATAATCAGATATATCACGATGCCCTCTGCACACTCGAGAAGAACCCTATGGCCGGCGTCGTCTCTCCGCCACTGATGGGTAGTCACGGAACCGTCCCCTTGACAATTGTCGCACCCCTTCCGGATCTCTGTCGACACATGGCAAATTGCATCGTCCGGGCCGAGCAGGAAGTCTTCCTGGCAACCAATTTCTGGGTCCATTCGCACGCATCGACGCTGGTGACCAACGCTTTCCGGGAGCTCTCCCGACGAGCTGGGGAACGAGGCACGAAGGTCGTGGTCAAGATGATCTACGACCGGGGTGATCCTCGCCAGTTCTGCAATAACCATTTACCCGTCCATGAGAAGCAATTCATTAGCGAGAAGGTGAAACTGCCGCCGTTAAACGAGATACCCAATATTGACTTCCAAGTAATTAATTACCATCGTCCGATTTTCGGGACGTTCCATGCGAAATTCATGGTCGTGGATCGGAAGCTGGGCCTACTGCAGAGCAGTAATATCCAGGATAATGATAACCTGGAGATGATGATACACGTGGAAGGGCCGATTGTCGACTCGCTGTATGATAGTGCGCTGGTCTCGTGGGGACGGGCTTTGGGAACGCCTCTTCCTCTGCTCACGGCGCCGGCAGATTCGACGCCGGCGTCGCAATGGTCAAATGAGCTCAAGAATGATACTAAGAGTGAGGATGGGGGCTCTCTTCCCCAGTTGACTATGGATGATTCGCATTACGATCCTGATATTCAGAGTGAGACGCGGAGAGTCAACTCGAGCCTCGAGCCCCAGGGGGGCATCTCGCGAACTCAAGCCGTAACTCGGCATCTGAGTACGTTCACGCCCCATAGGATCACGACCAGGCAGCAAGCTGACACACAAAACAGATACCACAATTCAGCCCAAGACCACTGGAGATAGCCCGGACGGCAATCAGGACATCCAAATGAAACCCTACGTCCTCTCACCCACCCATGAACCATTTCCAATGGCGATAGTGAACCGCGAACCATGGGGAGGCAAGTAGCATCAATCCATATCAAAATCATTGCATAATCCTAACAAATGTCAACAGGAGCCAACCACAGCAGCATCTACACCCCCCAAAACGCAGCTTTCCTCTCCGCCATCTCCAATGCCAGACACTCCATCTTCATCCAAACGCCCAACATGAACGCCGAGCCCCTTCTCAATCCACTCCTTGACGCCGTCCGGCGCGGGGTGGTTATAACCTGCTATCTCTGCCTGGGCTACAACGATGCAGGGCAGTTACTGCCTTTCCAGAATGGGACGAACGAGATGATCGCGAATCGATTGTACGGGGCTCTCTGGACGGATGAGGAGAAGAGTAGACTAAAGATCTTTAATTATGTGGGCAAGGATCAGACGAGACCGATCCATAATCGGCTCAAGCGAAGGAGTTGTCATATTAAACTTATGATTATTGATGAAAAGGTTGCTATTCAGGGTAAGTATCTCTGTCCTGCAAGCATATACATACCGGAAAGGCGGCAGCTAAATGAATACTCATAGGAAACGGTAACCTCGACACCCAATCCTTTTACCACAGCCAAGAGATCAACATCCTCCTTGACTCGCCCACTGTTTGTCGTTCATGGCTTGATACCGTCAACCGCAATCAGAATACTGCGTTTTACGGCGCCGTGAGCTCTCGTGATGGCTGCTGGCATGATCCTGAGACCGGGGAGTTGCCAGAGAAGTCTATTGGGGTGAATCCCGGGAGGTTTAGTTGGTTAACGGGAGTTGTTGGGGCTGTGCAAAGAGTTAGAGGGGCTGGGGGGTTCTAATCGGTTTTGTATAGTTTGTATATTTTTTGTGATACCTTGGTTAATATTGTACAAAATTGGAGCATATAAGAGTTTAGTCCGCCCAGCAGACCATGCATATATTTTACGTCTTGCTCGTAAGATCACGCGCGATGACAATCATCGCATAGTCCCAACCCCCTGCAACGTCAAGTAAACATCCGTCCCCCATCCCCAAAGACTCTGAATGGCAATACTTCCCCCGAAATACTCCGCGTACGCTCTGCTCAATGGCAGCCCATACCCCAATCCCGCGATACTGCCCGACTGCCCACTACTCGCCGAGATAGTGTTCAATCCATCTATGTTCCCATTCTCGGAGCCGTGTGCGTCGAGATCGGAGAACGTCGTGAAACTGTACGACCATATGTTCGGTAGTACTTCGGGAGGAATACCACCGCCTCGATCGCGGATTCTGATCGTGATGCTCTGCGAGGAGGGGCTGGGACACCGGACAGATTCGTTCGCGTCTGCCGTGCCGACTACCGTGTCGATGTGGAAACGACGTCGGTGTTATCGTTCTGCGGCGTGCGCGCCGTGGGTGTAGTGGATTTATCGGAGGCTTCGTTCAGGTGATTTCCCGGGACGTCTGGAGCGGGGGCGATGGTCACTTCGATGGGTTCGCTGTCGGTACCGTTTTCAATCACCGCTCGGAAGGAATTTTTCAACAGTTCGGTGATGATGTATTCCACGTGCACCGGGACATAAGCAAATGAGGCATCCGGCTGTCCGCCGATAACCACTTCCGGCCGCGTCCCGTACCTCAACTCGCATATCTCCCCGACGAAATCCTCGCAGTACTTGATAATCCGCGCCGGCTGCATCGTACTGTCAATGACCCCGATGTAATTCGCCGGAACAGAATCCTTGGACACTTGCCCCGCGCCGTCGTTCTTACTTCTCCCCCCACCTCCTTCCTCCCTTGTCGGCTGCGAGGCGAAATTGAGTGCCAGATGCTGCTCCGCTATCAGCCGCGTCCCGATCCGCGCGCGCAAATGCGTATCCAAGAATCTCGTCACCTCAACGGGATCAATATACCGTCTACACTCAAGGAAGCCCCGCGCGAGAACCGGAATGGTATTCGTGTGGGTATGTACCAAATCCGCCAGTACGTCTGCGAACTGCCTCTCTTCGTCTAGGGTAGTGATTTTCCGCTGCTGGTAGGGGAGGAGGGTTGATAGGGAGTGGAGGTAGTTGCCGTAGATCTTGGAGACGTGCGGGTTGGAGACGACAATGAAGGGGAGGTTCCGGAGGGCTTGGATTCGAGATGCGAGTCGAGCGGGGAGGAGGGAGAGCGTGAAGTTTGCGGAACTGAGAAGGGCATCATCTGATAACGGCGGGCGGCCATGTCTTTATGTCCCGTTAGCACGACGATACCATATCTCATGAATACTGGCCAGACTCACCTGAGCAGATCTGCAAGTGTCAGAGGTCGACGCCGGGTGGCCGCCAGACGGGCGACTTCATCGTTGGCGCCATTTGCGAATGACGGATAAGTGTATGTGTCTTTCGGTGCTGATGACGATGATATCGAACGGCGTTGTTGAGACAGTCTGAGAGACAGGACGAGATTACATTGCGGTCTGCCACGCAAGAAGGATGCCTGCAGGTGTTGTACGGTGGCCATCACCGTCCATTACTCTTTTGGTTCTTCTTGTGAAGTCGAATTCAAGCTGATCGTTCAAGAGTGTGGGGAGGAGCTAGCCGAAAAGGGAAGTCATGTGATAATTACTGCATTTGGTAAAGTACTATCATGTGCGTCATCGTTGACAGATAAATCATAAAAAGCCATAATACGACGAGCCAAAACTCAAGACAACGCAGCATAAAGGCCCAAAAGACCACCAACAAGAGGGAACACGCCCCGAATGCCATTCAAAAGCTGCCACCGCCGGACTAATCCATCGAACTCGTCATCACTGACTGTGTGCACATCTTCCTCCCCCCTCTCATCCTTCGTCGTGATAGTGGTGTCTCCCGCGGCAATTGCCTCCAGCGCAAAATTGGTCTTGATCATGGCAGCCAGTGTCCACGGCACAATGCCCAGCGTCACGAATGCGGCTCCGCAATATAGCAGCTGGTCGTTGCTGCCCACAAGCCGCTCATAGACCGCAGGCTTGCTCCGAATCTGCCACGTCACGTAGTAGAACGTACCGGCCACGAAGGCCGCAATGGGCGGGTTCTGAACACTGCCGTGGTCGTACATGGTTTTCCACTGTCTGGCAAGATTGATAATTGAAGTTGTAGAGGTAGCAGTAAATCTACTGCCAGAATCACCGACGGCGGTGGCAACAGGAACAGGAGCAGCAGCAGCAGCAGCAGTAGGAATAGGAGCATGCTCGCTCCTAGACTTGTGCTTGCTTCTGGACTTGCCACTCCTGCTGCTCCTGCTTTTCGATTTGCTCTGGCTAGAGCTAAAGCTCTCGGCGTAACCTTCGCTCTGAAGATCGCTTTGGTCTTCAACTCCCTTGTCCTCGTCCTGCTGCTCCTGCCCCGGATCCCCGATCTTGTCGTTCTTGATCTGGGAGGAGCGGAGGAGGGATGGGATGGCAATAGAAGAAAGACCACATATGTTTCCTGCGGATCAATTAGTCCGTTATTCTTAGATAGGCACGGTATAGAGCTGACCGGAGAGCCACAGAGAGCCGGTGATCCCGACTACTTGGGCCACGCGGAACGCTTGCGGCAGTTCGGGGACAGATGTCATCTCTGGCGGAGAAGAAAGATAACGATCGAACATTGGATTTTAAATAGAAGAGAAATAATGGATGATAAATAGATGTTTCTTACAGCTGGGATTGGCTCATTAAGGGGGGGGTTAATAACGTGCAGGGTGTAGTCGGGACTGAGTTCTACCGGTGCCAAGTCGATGACGATTGTTATTGTTGTTGTCCTCCGCCGGAACCGGTCTGTAGCCCGACGCCGAATACGAACCGCGCCTAGCCTACGGAGGGCGAAAGGCCGAGGACCGATTTCTCGTGAGATGGGACGGGGGAATTCTTTTTGTCAAGGGGGAGAAAGAAATGCATGTCTTGGTGTAATAAACATCATTACACAGTAAATATTTTAAGACTATGAAGAAAAAGCAAAAAAGAGTGACCGACGCAGGGGTCGAACCTGCAATCTCTTGATTCGTAGTCAAGCGCCTTACCATTGGGCCAGCCGGCCGACTAATAGCTACGGTTTCGAATAGTGTCCCAGGAGACAGGGCAAGGTAAATAGAGCTACTGCAAGTCATAGATACAGATCTACGCCTCGACAGCCTTCTTCAACCGCAATACTTCCAAGCCCTCCATATCACCTCCCGCCACGCCTCGAGAACCATCCCCCAACTCATAACACCCCCCAATGGGTCTGTGCCTCTTGTTCAGATTAAAATATCCTGGCGTGCAGTTTGCCATTCTTGCGAGACCATACATAGACGCAATACGATATGCATGGTTTTTGATCTCAACACCCGGCACATACTTATGTGAGGGCATGTATCCCGTCTCCTCGAGCAGCGGCATATAGATATAGCTCTCGATATCACACATCAACCCAGGGTAATTATTCCAGTCCCAAATACCACCAAAGCCAGACGCTGTGTCCAACAACAGGGGATCCTTGAGCATAAAGTCACACGTCTGCAGTTGTCGTACAGCATGCAGCAGGCCGCCAAAGCCTGCACCGATAATCACGATGCACTGGTGCTCGATGGGTCATGCTCGTACCGGTATTCCTCGCAGGGTTTTGAGTCTCCGCTAGGGCTGTGGTAGGATTTGCTCTCAGCGTCGTGGTTGTGGTTGTTGTAGTCTTGGTCGGAAGGATCCATGGTGAGAGAGAATGAAATGGATGAAGAGAGCAAAAGAGAGATTGTTGGGGACGAGTAAGCATAATATACAATCCGTGGTATTCACTGACCAAGGGGTCCTCCTGGCTCTAGCGAAAGAAGAACAATTCACTGGATAGTTGCCCGACTGTCAGTTTAGGGCTTCCAACCATAGAATCTTGTATAGTACTTTACAGACTACTGTCAGCCCCTGTTGTATATGCATATGTAGCCCCAATGTGTAGACTGACCTCGAACTCTGGACATGGTAGAGCTAACCTTCACCAATTATGATGCTTTCAGCATTCCTTATAAAGTTAAACATCAGCAGATAAGGACAATTTATTTGATAAAACATTGTCTTCATGAGCATAGCACCCCTATTGAAGACGTCTCAAGCCAAAGCACAGCTCAGTATAACTGCTTCCTACACATTAGCCCAGACTGCGAAGCTACTCTCTTATTACATTCTGCTCTATCAAGGTAGTCTTTCTTGTATTCTTGACTGCTTGATCAGTGCTCTTGGCAAGAAGAATGCTCTAATCAAGTTTTCCTATTGTAGTAGCCTGGTGAAGAGGAGTATCAACCCTGAATGTTTCTAAAGTTTATAACTCTGGGGGCTGTCTTCATACTGTGTAAATGTCTTTTGTTCTGACAATTGAATGAATGTCTGTATCTTGATTTTTCCATGTAAGATATCACGCGAGGTTTGAATACAATATTCTGGAATCATGGTCTTTCACATATTATGGCTCTGATACATAGATTGAGCGTATAATCCATCAATAACCTGGACATAAAAGGGACTCGACATACCAATACACTGTTGCCGATGTTCTACATGTCTCCTCTAAGTGCCAACCAGTCTCTCATGCTATCCATTTTGGCTTCTTTTTGAGTTCTAAAGCATCTTCATTAGCATGTCATCTACTTCATCGCCATACACATTCCCCCATTCCCAGTATGAACACAACCCTAACCCATATGCCAACCTGCTGGACCTCGAGCTCTAACATGTAAAGCTATCGTATCGTACCTGCTGCGCTAGTTATCTAGGTTCCGTTCCGAGATATGGTTCCGCTCCTGGATCGTATATCTAAGCGTAACCCTAACGATCTGATGTATCCCAGACGGATACCGAATGCGAGGACCAATATCCTTATTAATCTAAATATGTGGTATGGGTATCAGCGTACACCCCTCCAATCAGGGCTGTAATGAACAGGGAATCTTTTAATAGGTAACGAGAGACAAGTATGGCCAGCTGTAGTGTGTATACGATACAAACGAGTCGAAGTAGTTACGGTAACCAATAATTCAAGACGGTTATTGATCAAGAAAATTTATCTAGGTACATGAGTGAGCGTCCTTGTATACCCTTAGTCCTTCTTATTGGTAGTTGTTGTGGTAGTGCCACTACCGTTTTGTATACCCTACTACCTGCATAAGTCACGTACTTATGTCAAATACTCCAGCGGTGTCGAATTCTGTACACCTTATCACTGCGCTGTGAAGGGTTCCCGAAAGACGCCTACTTGGCCGCGACCGCAGGTTTCTCCAGTGCACCACCCTCAGTAATGCAAGGAACCTTGTGCACGATCAGTGGCTGGCAGTAGCGAGGGTTGTTCTTGAATCCAATGCCAGGGTTTGCAGCAGGGCAGATCGCGCCGATGCCCTTGACATTGCCTCTTAAACAGATTCCACAAGCATTGTCATTCCCACACCATGCTCGCGCAGAGAACTTGACAGCTTTATCCGCGTTACTGGAGGTTTCAAAGTGCGAGCCAGTGCCTAGCCACCAGTTCTTGCCAGCGCTATCGTCGTCTTTGCCAAGTTGGTCCTTGAGGACGAATGTATCAGTGAGGGAAAGCTCTCCACCCTTGGGACAGTCTGTGGTAGACTTGCAGGCTTGGAACTGGTAGATGTCTCCGTAGGATCCGCCCCAGACGTAGTCATTTTGTCCATGTTTTCTCGACAGTGGCTTTCCTTCCGGGTTCATGAGACGATAGCATGAGCCATACTCAAGCCCGAGCTTGTCACCCCCGATATCCGGACAGATTTCCTCGGCGCAGCGGTTGGGGAGCGGAGCTTGATTGGCGGTGACACAGCCAGGAGGACAGCCAGAGCCACTGGTTGACGGGATGGGCGTTTCAGCGCCACTGGTTGACGGGATGGGCGACTCAGACTCTAGAGGGTCCTTGCACACACCCAGTTGCCCATCATATCCAATTGACTTATCAGGACAGCAGCTTCCGCTTTTGGTCGCCTGATCGTAGAAGTACTTGTGGCCATCGGGCGGGCAACAAGCCCCCTTTTTGGCGGTTTTATCCACCAAGAAGGCCTTGTCAGGAGTGCAGCATGCTCCAACTTCGGCTTCTCTGTCCCAGTTCCATTTTTCGCCCGCCTTCCAGCAGCACAACTCGTCCTTGAGGAGGGGGTGGTAATATTTTTCACCCTTCCCTTCGCAGGTGCCGCATTTCATGCATTCGCCGTCATGGGGGTACTTGCACCAAGCATGTTTTCCTGGATACTGGTCTTGGCAGTATTTATTGAGCCTTTGGATATCCGGGTCGGCTGGGCTGGCGGCTTGGGCAAGAAGCTGTTCCGATAGGAGGCAGAGTCCTACAGCCAGGAGCGAAGGTCGGATAATCATTTCTGGTAAATTTTCCAAGCAGCTTTGAAAGAGAAAAGTAAAAGGGACGAAGATGATTGATGTATTCTCTAAGCAAGGGAAAGGGCAACATATTTATACCTTCCCCCCCCAACGCTGTCGAAGCCTCCCGTCTCCCTTCCTAGCACAAAAAGCCTTATTGTATCCAAGTTCCACTGATGCAGCTGAGTTCGACAGTATGACCACAGAGTGTCGTAGCGGTTCTCACTACCCGGGAAGGCTCGGTCATACGAGTATGGGAAGGTGATATGTGGTTCTGATCACGGTCGTGGAGCTGAAGTCGCCAGGGATATCATTGCCTATGATATAACAACTGTAGATCAAATGTGATTTTCCCGGGGGAAGGGGGAAGCCCGAACTCTGATCGTCAAAGGCAACAAGCGGCCTAGCCCTATCACTGGCTTACACAGTGTTGCAGGTGGTCTAGTATTTCACATTGAGTTGCGCTTGAGTACTCAAGTGGGTTCGGAAACAACGCCCTAGGGTAACGACCCTTAAAAGGCCCGCATGGCCGCGCACCACGGAGTACTTTCGGGCCGCAGTTCTTCGCGGCGGACCGTCACGGTTTGGACAAGCTGATAGGTAGATTCTGAGTATGGAACCTGGAGCAGTGAGCCCAGGAGACTCCTGGGTAGATGGATACCTATACTATGGCATTTCCATGGAGGTAAGATCTATGGCGCCTCTGTAATCGGCCCACATAAGATGCGACGAGGGCTGGCTGAAACCCCAGTTTTCAGAGTCTTCCTATCTTCATCGGAAACTCTGCCGGTACTTCCATCAAGTTATCTCGGCAAAATAGCTTGAACACCCAATTCATTGATAGGCATTGACATGGAGAGGGACCAGAGAACAAGGTCAAGGTCCACTAGGAAAGACGCTCGCCCCGTAATAGTTCACGTACGGGAGTAAAGTGGAGGAGTTCATGACCTGAATACTTCTGCACCTCATATTCCTGTCTGGCCGTGCCTTCCTTTTGAACAATTTCTCTTTCCACTACTGTAATAGTTAGTACTATTACCGTTGGGGTAATGCCTCAGCTTGGCGTACCTGGCAGATAAGTATACACTTGATGTATATCATATCGAAGGAATGAGAATGCAGTGACTCGTTCATACGCGTGTTTATTCAGCGACATAAGTAACAACAGGAAGTGTAGGTTCTTCCCAACCCGTCAATACGTCAATGCGTCAGTGCGATCAATTCGGAATAACCTGTTATGTGCTATCGTGGCTGGTCTTCGACTCTCCCAGTGATGGTCAAAGCTCCCATTTGGGAAGTAGCTAGTAGCAGTTCGGCCAGTTAGTTTCAGCTCCCAAACCCTACGAAGGCCTCGCTGGCAGACATCATGCCCGTCGTTATGTAGTTTGAACTCAACTATCCACCGAAGAGCATTAGTATATTATTCGAAAATGGCGCATTGTACAGGCTACACCCATTGGAACAAGGCCGTCCCACTTGTCAAGGCAGCTGAAAATGGGACACGGCCCAGGTGAACAGCTCCGTAAATATGAGGTATGAGTGCCACAGATTGACAGGAGAGCTGCTGTGGATAATGTGACAGGCCAACGACTCTCAGAGGCTTCCCACCAACCAAGCCAGAAATCTCTATCGATCCCATTTGGTTACGTCGGAGCTGAGAGATAACCAGACAAGCTGAAATCGCTACCACAAATGCTCGCTCCACATTCATCGGTTCTCAGGGATTCTCTCTTTGTGTGTCACCGGCCCTTGTAATCTCGTTGCGCCTGGGGTCCCCTGGAAGTTGCTTGTCGGGAATGAAGCTACAACCGAGGAGACAGAGTCCCACCAGCGGAACGAGCAGGATGAATACGGCTCGGATGCCCTTCATTTTGGCATCCAAGATTTGGGAGTCCCACTGTCCTGTGCCCGGTTGTCCTCGCTCCCAGCTACCACGATTCACTTGGTCGCGAATTGATGATGGCAGATCAACAGGCAACGCTGATTTCGTGACTGCGCTTTGAATCGCGGTCGACAAGGCCATGCCAACCACAGACCCGAGCATCCGCATTAAGTTTCGCGTGGAGGTGGCCACGGCACGGTCTTCGGGTTTGGACAAGGCTTGTAATGCAACGAGGGCTATTCATCGGTTATTTATCGAGCACACAATATGCAGCGCCAAAAGACAGACTGACCAGGCTGAAGGACGAAGCCGATGCCGGCTCCTTCGATAATCAGAACAGCAACATACACTCCTGTAGATGTGGTCCGAGAAAAGAGCAGCTTGAGACCGGCACCCAACGTCCACAGCGCCATTCCGCCGTACAGCACCGGGGCGTATCTTTGGGGCAACGATCAATAAACTAGACTGACAATGTTCCAAGAAAGAGACTCACCGAGCCAGCTTCGTCATTACAGGCCCTGAAATTACACCGGCGACGCTCTGGAGAAGCAAAAGCGGGAGAATGAGGGCGGCACTCTGGAGTGGGCTGTAGCCTCGCACATCTTGAAAGTATATGGGGAGAAAGTACATGTCGACTTGCCATACAGAGTTATACAGGGCGCTTTGGAGGTAAATGACAGCCGTAGGTGCCTGGCCAAAGAGACGCAGTGGAATGATTGGGATCTTCGCGAACCGCTTTTCGACAATGGCGAACAGGATAAAGAAGAAGCCCCCGACGACTAGCATGGAGACGACCAGTGCGCTGCACCACGGAAAGATACTCCCGCCCGAATTGATGGGGATCTGGAAATCCACATGAGATGCGAAAGATCCTTGACCAAAAAATGCGGTATACGTACCAGGAGGAAAACCACACATGCGATGGCCGCGGCCAGTCCAAACCAATCGATTTTCCGCAGCTTTTCCTGCCAGCTGCCGGTCACCGGCTTCAGCGGAAGACAGATCCCCATGACGGCCATGCATCCTGCTGCCAGAATGGGGGGAATCCAAAAAATCCATCTCCAGCCCTCACGGTTGTTGCCATTCAACATGCCCGCCGCGATGAAAGGGCCGGTACTGGCCCCCAGTCCGATCGCGGCACTCAGCATGCCCTGATACTTGCCCCGGTCCTTCAGGCTGACCAGGTCGCTCACGGTGATTTGCACGAGGGAGCTGATGCCACCCCCGCCAATGCCGCTGAGGGCGCGGCACACATACAGCCCGGTGACAGTCCGCGAAAATCCGCATAGGACGTCGCCCAGCACGAGGAAGCCGACGCTCAGCAACAGCACGGGCTTCCGACCAAAGATATCGGATAGGCGGCCATATAACGCTTGAAACGCGGTCTGGCCCATCAGATAGGCCGTGCCCGTCCAGGTGATGCTGTTCCCGGCGTCCAGCGATCGAGAAATGGCGGGCAGAGCAGTGGCCACGGAATTGATGTCCAGGGTAGAGATGAAGTAGATGGCTGCCAGACACAGGTAGGCAGATAGCAAATGCCGGAATGGCAAGCGCGAGGTTTGGTCCTCCATCGGGGGAGTTGTCCGCTCCTGGCACTGTGCAGGAGGATGTAGGGACTGTAGCTCGTGCGACCTGTCCTGATTTCCGGGGACCCTTTGCTTGGGAGGCATGTCCTGTGGGCCGTCGTCCATGGTACAGACGTGATTCTGCAGCTATCCAGGAGAGAAGGAGAGAAGGAGAGAAGGAGGGCGGCGTGGATGACGAATCTGGGAGGGGAGGAACGTGATGTTGTGGTGAGGAGCCGATCACCCTGAGCCTTTGGAGGGGAACCGGATCAACCGGACAGCTGAACGTGTACAATCATGAAGGCACCCCCTGAAAGTGTACCATCATTCAGCACAAGAGAATGTCGACATCACGAGCAGCAAACCCCGACATCTTCTCCAAGCCAGATATTGCGGCCGTCACTGACCCTGACAAGCGGAGCGTCAAGACGGAACCGTCCGATAATGGTGAGTCTCGGCCTGACGACGGAGGGGATAAAGTATTGTCTCTGGTATTTTCATGGGAGTGCGTTACGGTCTATTTATTTTGGCAAGTTCCGGTCATCATATTGGAGGAATCGTAGGGCCATAGGGATGTCTCCCTACCGCTGTCCCGGCAATGGTTAAATCCTAACTAGACATTGCTTTTACCTCCCCTCTGACAGCTGACAGAGCCGGCGTTTCTTATCAGATGCATCATTCAACATGCTTCCGCCTCGAACTGAAATGACTCCGCCATACTGAAGGAATCAGGGGGGGTTCCATTGTCTTTTGAACAACATACCTATGGCAGACAACGGTATCAGGTCTGGCTAGATGAATAATAGACCAATGAGACACAATATATATCAGGGGAGATGCTTCTTCCACCACCATCGAGTCATAATCAAATTACTATCTAGAAGAACTGCATGATGTTAATGTGAAGAAGAACCTAAGGCGAACCTTGAATCGTCGCAGAGGCCAGACGATGTTTACCGTATGCTGTAAGGCTATACCAGAAACGGCAAAATTGGCCGGACAGAAATCAGCCTTGCAGTCTGTCTGACCTCTTCCAGAGAACACCTATACAGAGTACAGCCTTAATAGTAAAGAAGATGGACGATTTCCTCCCTCCAGAAGCCCCATCCAACGCCTCGATCCACGGGATTGACTTTGCAACCTCCACCCCGCCACTTCCCGTCTACAACGGCCTCTTCGCCGCAGCCATCGACGACATCCTCACCGAAGAAGAATGCGCCGAATTCATACGTCGTGCCGAAGCAACCACTGTACCGCAGGACACCCCCAGCACTGCTGCTGCTGCTGCTGCTGCTGCTGAGGTTCCCGCCACCCCCGCCTGGGAACGCGCAACCATCCACATCGGCAACGGCCAACAAGCCCTGGCCACCGACGTGCGCAACTGCGGCCGCATCATCTTCGACACCCCCGACCTCGCAGACAGACTCCTCCACCGACTGCTACCATGTCTGCAGACGCTGGGGATGGACAAAATCGTCGACCAGCCGCGGATCACCGGACTGGCAGGACGGGGCAAAACCTACCATCTCACGCGGGTCAACGAGCGTCTACGCTTTTTAAAATATGAAGGTGGGGAGTATTTCCACCCGCATGAGGATGGAATGTACGTGGCGCCGGGTGGAGAAGAACGATCGTTCATCACGATCCACCTGTACCTGAACGGCGAGGGACCGCAGGATCTGGACGCGCTGAGGAGGGAGAAACGGTCGGTGGGCGGCATGGGCGAGGGGAATCGGGATGTGCATGGGAAGCTTCTCGGCGGGGCGACGTCGTTTTTGGACCTGAGACAGTTCGAGCAGGAGGAGTGTTATGTCCGCGTGTTCCCGCGGGCCGGGTCGGTGCTGGCATTCCAGCAGAGAGACATGTTGCACGGTGGGGACCCCGTACTCCGTGGGACCAAGTATACCATGCGAACGGATCTCATGTATCGACAGGAGTGAATGGATTCTTCGTCGTAAGTAGTATACTTACACAGACTGACGGCCGGACGAGTCAAGCAGTTCAGATTGGGTATCCCGCAGAATACTGCAGAACTAGGGTTACTATCGCCTGGTTAGACTACCTTGTCAAGGCAGGAGCCAGCATACTGACTACAAAATATACAATGCTCTATACCTAATACAGTATAGCCAGATCGGAATCCCCGGGATAGCGGGTCCTATCCACAAGGTTGGTCCCGGAAGGCCCACTGGCTTCGAGGACTAACAGTAGGGGGATACTCGCATACTCGCATACTACTGACCAGCGTTATCCTCGCCGGGATTGGAAGTCATTGGTCCGTGAAGCAACAACCTGTTTGTCTGCTGTCAATGACTGACAGTTGGCCCAGTTCCCACATGAATAGACCCCTCAATGCCGTTAGATAGAAAGCAGATCCATGTGAATGGGTGAGCCCTAATCTATGCTGTGTAGTCCTAGGACCCTGAACAATCCAGGCCCAGACTTCTTCCGCTTGAACAAAGTCGACAAAGTTTCCCGCCACGTAGACATCGCGAATGTTGTGAGAGTCGACTAGTTCGTCCTCGCGGTACATATGTTTCAGGCACCGGATACGCTAGAGGACAGGTACCGCCGTCTGGCTCCGTAGGATCAATGCTATCTCCTCAGTATTCGATTTATTCTAGAAAAGCAAGGGGTATACCCTTGCGACCAGGCCCGGCGGTAATCCCTGGGTACCTGAATCGGGCATCCCGTCGACTGCATTCTGCTAGTGGCGATGTTCAGTATGCATAGCTGTGGATCACCTACCACGGGTAGGACATCTCATTGATGGTGAGGTCTGCACCATCATTCTTGACGGCGATGTGAGCCCTTGGCTGAGTTGTTTTGCCATTTCAGAAGGAGAAGATACTCCATGGTGATGGACAGAAAAAAAAAGTACCATCACGCCTATATCGTCCGAGATCACGTATTCAGAGTGCCTTTCAATGACATCGCCCTGCTCAGATCTCTTGTATCCCTGCCACTCCTGGCTTGAATATTGGGAGAAATATCGCCCATTCCTGAGAGACGGGCAGACACGCTATGGCATTCCCACTTCACCTTCACTTTGGTGCATTGGAAGCTTGCCATCAGCATCATACACTCCCAGGTAATCGGGGCCTTTCGGACTCGTTATCGTGAACAAGATAGAGGCGCCAGCCAAGGGTTCCCCGAACTACAGAGTATATTCATGTTGGCGAGCTTATCTGCAGTACTGCTCTTGTATACTCCCTTGTGGAAGTCATGTTGACGACATGCCCATACTGTCAATCTGGTCTGGGCCTTCAGTGTAGACGTCAAGACTAATATTAAGCTTCTATCTGGATATCGCTCATGATTTACCACCCACAAGCCCACGGAGCGAGCTTTATTTGATCGCTCCAAGTATCCAGACTCTCATTATTCTCCGACATATTCCGGAATACTCTGTACTCATACTTCACGTCCGATTTGGAATACCAAGGTCTCAGTATGCAGGTGCCGCCGAGGGTTGGCCGAGAGATCCCCGTCAATTACATACCATCGAGTCATTTCACCATTCACACGACTCGGAAGCACGACTCGGAAGCACGGCATAAAAAAGACTCATTCGAGAGTTTTCATCTATTTGATTTATATAACCGGGCCCCTCTGGCCTGGTAAAGTGTCGATGTGGATAAAAACACGTCCGAGTGTCCTGTCGAGGGAATCCATCTATACTTCAATATCAACTCTTTGAATATTGCCCTCCGACTTATGAATGCATTTATCGACACATTCCACAGTATAATAGACCATGTCTGAGCCAGATGTCTATATTCCCTCCCAGACCAAGAAGGGGCCACTGCATGCCCGAGACATCGAGCAAGCCCGAATGCCCTGCTTTTTGGGCCTAGATTATCCAGATGATGGTACGCTTTACAATGCAAATTAGATATAGATATATCCCACGAACCAAGTCTAATAAGAATTCAGGCCACTTCCCAGACACCTGCGCTCTGTGCTTCGACGACATGACCCCCCACTCAATATTCCGCCGTCTACCCTGCAACCATCTTCTCCACAAGCACTGCATCGATCACTGGCTCTGTTCGAAAGACGCGAGCTGTCCCTTCTGTCGCCAGACGTTTTATCACCTGCGCAAGCCGATTGTGGTCTGGCGGTCCACGCCGTCGTCGTCGGCGGCGGTGCCGGTGCATGAGGAGGATAAGGATGAGTTGCATATGGGGAGGGCTGCGCTGATGCTGTGGTTAAAGGGGATTTTGTGCTTGGTATGAACGAGTGTTATGATAGACGACGTTTCGATTGATGACTTGACTTTCTTTGCATGGTGTTTGGGTTGGTTTTTAGGGTCGGAGGTATAGAACTACTAGCATTAATGCAGAGCAATGTAATCTATTCCAGTTGCTTGTAATACAAAAGCGATGAAACAACGCTAACAGTCAGATACATAAGCCATCCCGAACTCCAATCCACGTCCAGTAATCATGAATCCAACGTAGGTAGGTATCAATCAATCATCGTAGCATGCCCTGGTTCCTAGGCCTCGGGCTGGGCTTCGTCTTCGTCATCCTCGGCCTCGTCTTCCTGCTCATCCTGTTCCGGGTGCTCATGGTCATGTTCCTGGTGCTCATGGTCATGCTCCTCATCGTCCCGAGGGATGTCAGTGGCCGCCGGAGCAGGGGAGGCACTGGTCGTGGGTTTGGGCTCATGGCTGGACACGATCACCGGTCCATGCCCAAGGGGAATCCCGCTGGGAGAGGGCAGGTAGCCTTCCTGCACGACTGTCGACGTGGGCTTGGGCTCATGGCTAGACACAATCACCGGTCCATGCCCAAGGGGGATCCCGCTGGGAGAGGGCAGGTAGCCTCTCCGGCTTAGCGGCTTGTGCTCTTGGCCAGGCTGCTCATGGCCAGGCTGCTCATGGCCAGGCTGCTCATGGCCCGGATGAACCACAGGCCCATGGCCAAGAGGAATACCGTGGGGTCCATGGAAGGGGGGCAATGGCTTGTTCGGGTAATCCTTGCCCGCGTCGTCGATGTCAACGTCGCCGACGGTGCTCCGGCGCACATGTTCAATATTCCCATCCTGGTATCCCTGAGCCGGGCCCTTTCTGAACGGCTCTATCCGAGGCGGAGGCGTAACCCCGGGGGCATGAGGAATGTGGCCAGAGCCCGGCTGCTGCTGCTCGGGGTTTCCATTGAGTTCATAGTGCGGGCGGGCTATAAACCATGCGCATTGATTAGTCTGGCGCTCAGAATACGCAGCATGCATAATATAGATTCGGAAAACTCACGAATCGCATTCGGCGCACCAGTCGGGATCTTAATCGGAACCGTGGCAAACGACGGCGTGTGAAGCTGGTTCTGGTTCGCGGGAATGGCGACGGCCGTCACGGAGGAGATGGTGGTGATGGTGGTGAGCAGGAGATAGTGGTAGTACATGGTGGCGGTTTTTGAGTAGAACAGAGTCTTGTATAGTAATCTAGAATAGCTGGAATGCTTGAGATACTCCAATGACTTTCTGCAGCGATGCCGGCCTATTTATCGGGCTTTCGCAAGGCTCACCGTGAGGCGCATTAAACGGCCCTAAATGGGGGCCGGGGCCAACGCACCAAATTACAAGGCGCACAAATGGGGGCTAATGAAACCAGCTATAATTATTCACGCTAAGAGAGGCTGCGCAGGAGACGGATATAGCAGCGAATATAGTAATTACACTCCGGACATTGACACACACTGAGACAACCGTGCAAGAATCCCAAACGCCGAAGAAATGCCCCAATGCAGACCCCAATGCAGACAGGCTAAACCCTAACCCAATACTCTCGCACTCCGTCGGCACTCACGCGCTCCCACTCCCCAATGTCCCGGTCTTCTACTTTACACTCGTGCGCATTCGGCCTCACCCCCAGCCCCAGATTATACGGTCGGTAGTCCGGATCCCTGCGCAATTGGCGCACCACGCTGCCGTGGATGAGGGCCCGGGCCGGCAGTGGTCGCCGTTGACCGCGTCGGTGCCAGCGCGAGACGACGACCGTGCCGTTGGGCTGGACAATGGGACGCCGGAAGGGCAGGTGTTCCAGCAGTCGCCAGAAGAAGGTGGTGAAGCCTTTGCCCGAGTCATAGTCGAGGGAGTCGTGGATTTGGGCGTGTTCGGCTTTGCTGAGGGAGGCTTCGTCGGGGGCCGGGGGCGCTGGGGAATGGGGCTGGGAGTACTCGGACGAAGACGAGGACGACGACGGACGTGGCTCGGTGAAGAGCGAATGGATCTTTTCGTCGTCAAAGGTCAATCCGGCCAGCAGGGCCTCGTTCACCATCCACACCAACGAAATGCGACTCCGGGGATACTGCTCGCCGTCGGCGGGCGTCCAGCCGCCCCCAATATCGCTATGGTCCCCTGAGAAATACACCTCCTTGAGATCCGGCGGCGCATCATCCTCTGCGTCGGAATCGGCCGAAAATGCTTCCTCGGACTGGTTGTACTGGATCGGCCGTCGTCGCTTGGTCCCCGTCTCATCCGCAAACAACACAGGCTGGAATTTGATCCGGCGCTCGTCGATACTGACGGCGTGGCGCGTGATGCTCGGGCGAGGCTGGCACGAATGCTGAGCCGACCCATCCCCAAACTGCGCGACGCTATTGACCGTGTCGAATAACCCCAGGAAATGCACCCGCTCGATCGGCCGGCACATCGTCTCGCGGCTGAGTCGCAGTCGGTCGTACGCCTGTTGTCGTCGCGTGTGCGACTGCGGCGCGAACTTCCAGTCCGTGAACGCCTCCCACACGAAGGGAATGAGTTCTTCGTTGTCGGCGCTGATCAGACCGACATAGTCGAGCATCTCGTTCAGGAAGCGCGCCGTGTATGCGCCGCGGGAGAACCCGAACAGGTAGATCTTGCACCCCGGTTTCCAGCGTCGCGCGAGGAATCGATATCCGCCGATGACATGTTTGTTAAACGAGGTGGCCAGGGCCAGATCCAGCGTCTTCTTCGTCAAGAGGCCTTGCGATGGGCGCAGGGCGAGATTGGCTAGGGAGCTGGGCGATACATCGGCATCGGTTCCTATGCCGGCTGTTCGAGATCAGTTGGCGGGCTCTCCTGAATCCGATGGACAGACATACGCTGATAGTAACAGTATCGATCCTCCTTGGTCCGGTCTAGCATACGGAAGATCCGGAGGATGTTGCTTTCGCCCCCGTCGGCGCGAAAGGTGTTGCCGGTGCCATCGAAGCACAGGACAAGTTCTCGATCTCGTTCTTGATCCATGGTTATACACCTATAACGATACTAATATGGACGATTATTGGTACATTATGAACGGTTCCGCTATGGGGTCCGGGGATCCAGGAGGGCTTTAAATCAGGATCTTCCTCCTCAGTCTCCTCATAGTTTGCCGAATGGGGTAAGTAAACTGATAGTTTGCGGACCGATCATACATAATAATGCCTCCCATTCGCATATCCGTACTACTCTGTACAAAGTACAGTCATATCGAGGAAAGGCACTGGCCCTCAGTCTTAGCCATGCGATTCGTGAGCCATGTCAGAACCGTGGTCAACAAGGCTGAGCCGGGCAAGCGGCCTTACATTAGTATTGCGTATTCTGTACCCCGTATGATTCCAGCTATGAATGTGACTGCCTTCAGAGACCCATATGACCTCACATCTCCTCGAGTATTGCATACGCCCGGGCATACTCCTTCTTGGGCACGCTCCAAAAAAAGAAAGCCAACACCCAGGCAAAGCCGATCCCCTGCCATACCCTCTGCAAACCCGGGACCTCCTTTTCCCATTCCCTGAGCGGGAATAGCCTTTGCGCCAGGATGATAACCCCCCGTTCCAGTGCGCCGGCAGCGAAGTTCATGCAGTACCACCCCACATCGCCCATCAGGCCCATGTCCACCTCCATCCGCAGCGACCATTTCATCACCAACGCGTGTAAAACCCCCGACAGGACAAACACCACCAGCGCGACGCACCAGTTCTCCTGCGCGCTGCTGGGCTTACGGCGCCGAGAGCCGAGCAGTCGCTGCGCCACCCACCGCCCCCAATTCCCATACGAGCGGTATACGAGACGATGCCAGAACCGGCCCCAGAACCGGCGGAGCGTGTACGCCTCGCGGGGGCTCCCGAAGAACCGCACCGGCCAGTCCGCCGGTTCGTCGAGACGCAACACGCACGTGAAGAAAACGGCGAGGGTGTCGCGCGCGGCGTTCAGAGTGAGATAGGAGGTGGAGATCCAGTGGGTGGCGGTGAGAGCGCGGAGGGCGCTCTCTCGGAAAGTAATCGTGTTCGAAGAAGCAGCAGCAGCATGATAGAGACCGAAAAGGCGTCGGAAATACGTCTGCTTCACAGGTGTAAAGTCATCTTTCGTCAATGGCAAGAACGCCCCCGGGAACAGGTAGACTGTCGATAAATGCAGCACAACCATGTACGCTGCAACCCGGATAACGCGGACAACGGCAAATCGCAACCGGCTTTCTGGACGAGCATCTGTAGCGCGAGGAGGAGAAGCTCCGGGCACTTCTTGCGGTGTGTTCAAGAGCTGTGGATTACTCCAGATTTTGTACGCTGCGATGAAGTCGTATCGCTTCGTCGAGGAGGGTCGGGGGAGCACCCACTGCTCGAAGTAGAGCACGGAGGTGTTGTGCATGAAATACACGACCAACCCCATGGCCCAGAGCTCGTCCAGACTGTGCAATTCGCGGGCCGTGGTGAGCGAGATCCATGCTGGGATGGATATCAGAGGCAGAGCCCAGAGCCGGTGGGTGTGGTGGAGTGCGATGGAGACGAAGAAGACGGACGTCAGGAATGAGAGTATCGGCGTGATCATTCTGCCTGTACTATTATTATTCAGTGCTGTTTCGCTTCTCAATGACCGCGCCCGAGTCTTTTGCTATATATCGGTGCTGGCAGAGTTCGAGAATCCTCACGATTTCCTAATCGGGACGGCCCTAAGCCCTGCGCCTCCCCGGGCCCCAATAATGGATCCCTAGGCTTTCCACGATGGGGGCGTCAGCTTTGCCCTAGCTTAAAAGAATGCTCCGTTCCCTGTCGATTGCCATGGTCATGATTATCTCGACGCAATCGCCTTCCTCTTTCCCATTCTCTCTCAATCTGCCAGACACCAAAATGCAACTCAAAACCCTTATCCCGCTGGCAATCCCCCTCTTCCTCTCCCTACTCCAGCCCTGTCCGGCGCCCATCGGCCAGGCCATCGGGTTGGCTATACGTGTCGGCACAAAGTTCGTCCATGCAGGCAATGACATCGCCGACCACGTCAACAACAACAATAATTCGCGCCGGACTATCCCTGAGATATTTCCTCGCGCGAACACCAAGGGCAAGGGCAAGGGCAAGGGCAAGAGCAGGGGCAACGGCCACGGCCACAGCAACAAGAACAAGCAGAACGACTCGAACGACGACGACCTCCTCGCCAACCTCCCGCAACCCGCCGCCAACCTCTGCAAGCAGCAACTGGCAAACGTCGAGGTCAAGTTCCATGTTGACGAGAAGAACCACCACGTGAAGATCTACCAGGTCCCGCCAGCGTGCATGACTCTGGCAACGGTCTTTCTGGGCGATAATCCAACTGGTGGCGCTCCGGTTCCTCTGGGTAAGCCATTGCCGAGTGTTTTGGATCGAATGAAGGATGTGTGATGCTAATGCAGATGTCAACAGGCACGGCGAGTCTGAGATATGAAAACGTCAGCGATCAGGAGATCCAAGAATTGAAGCAGACTCTCGGGAGTAATTAATCTTAGCTGATTAGCGGATTCTGTACATTATATGCTGTATGGTGTGGTGCTGTGTTCTTGTCATGTGTTATACCCTGCCCTATGTGGTCTGAGTTCTAAAAGCGTCTCGAATTGGCCCGTCCGGCCTCATATTGACTTGTTTACTGTTCCATCCTACTACAGTTTCATAGTGTTCGTGTCACAGCAATGCCGAACGTCGGTTGGTACTGGGACACTCGTTTTGTAGATGCTCGGTCGTTGTGGTTTCATAGTATAAACCTCTGCAGACTCTCACGGCGTTTTCCAGGCCATCGATTCAATTCAATTCGTTCTTTCATTGATCTATTCTTTACAGAGCACGTGTTCTTCTATTTGAATCTCAATTCCCACCCAGTCGTTCGTTGCAAGATGAAATCCGCCATCGTTCTTCCGCCCTCACCTCGACAGCTCTAACGGCCCCAGTCTCAGACCAGGCCGCTAACGAAAACGCCAGTCTTTCCCAGGCCTAGGCAGTGTGCCGTCCTCTTCCTCTTTGTCTGGTCTCTGGCCTGGGTGGCTCCTCTGGCTTCAGGTTAACGGGCCGGAGCCTGAACTCTGTACGACTGCCCTGACATCGGACCGAAGAATGCCTGTTGCAAGGGGAGGAACATTAGCTACGCAAACCATATTTAATGGATGAGGACACAGCAGTCCAGGCAAGTACTCGTAGATTGCACTTAGGAGACCAAACACTGACTGTGAGACTCGTCAAAAGGGTTGGTTTTCCGGAGCTACATCGAAGATCATTTCAGCTCTAATTAATCTTAGATTCGAATAACGGTTTATGCATTGATAGTCACTGCCCTATTCGGAGATGGCATCATGCCCGAGTCTGATTGTATTGCGTTCCGATCATTTTAATGCCATTATTTCGAAGCGTTTGTGCGATCTGCTATGACCCCGTGGTCGATGTGAATGGCATACATATCAACATTGATATCACACTTCGCACAGAGTGCAAATTCCGTTGCTCTGTGCGAGTCATAATGCGAGATGGTAATCCAATTGTCTGATATGATTCCCAGGCATCCGCGAACCTAATTGCTATCCGCGGGACCGGACTGCAGAAACGGTCAAAGTTTCTGCATATTATAGCGTTGTCCCGGAATTTGGACTGCAGGATGAGTGTCCCTGTAATAAAAGAAGCAAAAGGTAGGGGGGCAGAGAACAGGACACTCAAACCAGTGTCCACCGTCCCAGTCTACCCACTCGCTCTCCCGCTCCTCGGACTATACATGGTTCTGCTCGTCTGCCTCCTCTTTTCGGCTTCGACGGCATCACCTTGCTTAACGCTATCGATCCGATTCCCGTCCCCTGACCCTCTGCCAGATTGAACCCCCCCGTTGTGACGAACCCAATCACGTCGTCTTCGTCTGGAAGCGGTGGTGCTGCTGCTGCTAATCTGTTCTCTTCCGTCGTCCTGACTCGATTCCGGACCATCGCACTGCCTCTGATGTCATAATGGTCTGGTCGCTGTTGTCGTCGTTGTTCTTATTTCTGTCAGTGGCTTGTCGTAACCATTGGTGGCGTAGTGCTCCCTCGTCAGGGAGCCGATAGATCCGTGCGCGCGGTGTTGGTGTCCCGCGACCGACCAGTGAGATCCGCACCGTCGCCAAGGCACCGCGGTCGATGCTGCTGGTGTTCTGACTGTGGCTGCCTTGGTAATAACCAGCTAAGGCCGCTTCGGCATCTTCCGGTCGCAGTTGATAAATCTGCTGTGGCAAGTCATTTTCAACCGGGCGAGGGCCAGGGCGAGCATTAGGCTCTGCCGATTGTTTCTGTTGTCCTGGTTGAAGGCGTTCCTCTTCATCTTCAACACATCCTTCGTTTCCCTCCTCGTCTCTAGGCAGCTGCAACAATCGCTCCCAATCACATGCCCAGCCTCGACCAAACTCCCCTCTTCCTTTCTTCCCGTTATCTTCATTATGTTTATCGTATCCCAGATCCAAGCGGTCGAACTCCACCCGTCGTCCCTTCGGACGTCGCTCCCATTCCTGACGTGTCCGCTCGCGCTCGCGCAGGCCCCATTCCCAGCCTGCGCGGGTGCCTGGGAAGTCGCCGGGGAACCATGGCGTCCCCGCCTCAAATGCCAACTGTTGCTGTTCCTGCAACCCGCCGAAACGAGGGTTCCCCCCGCTTGACAGCGGGTAATACATGACCGTGTACCATACGGGCAGCACGCACTTCCATGGCAGCAGCACGGTCCAGGACCCTGGCAGGTTAGAGTTGGAATTGCTTTTGCTGTGGCCGTCAAGCGTACTACCTACAGTGGCGGATGGTCGAGATGCGAACATGATCATTGGGATCTGTGGATCACCCGGTTGAGGATCTGGATAAGACCCCAATCCCGCTAGAGTGCGGCGGCGATTAATTGCTTTTTGGCTAGGTAGTTGGCGTGACGCAGCCAGACGAGACGGGCGGTCGAAAAGCTGGGCAGGGCCCTGCGTGTGGTCCGGTGGCCACGAGGCGAGTAGCCTGGCTTGGTCTTGCATGTGCGCCTCATCTGACCGGGGCCGAAGGGTCTGGCATGGGAATCGCAAACGCGGATCTGAGATGGGAAATGCCAAGAGGGCATTCTGCGGTAGGGATGATGGATTTGTTACCCCCAATAGCGACGTCCAGGTCGCCTCTGGACTGTCAGGGTCAGATGCCGCCACCGCCGGTGTTTTGTACCCCGTTGACGAATACGGCTGTAACGCAGCGATCAGAGCTTCTGTTGAGCCCGGCCCGGCCACCTCGATACTGCCAATATCAAATCGTAGATCCTCCACCATGACCGGCGGTTTCTGCCGCTTGGCAAGGCCCAGTAAGTCGCGCCATAGTTGAATAAAGGCCGAAGGATGGACGCGAATAAATATCTTCCTTTGATCAGCCTTGTTCTTCTTTGTCTTCGATCTCGATGAATCGTCTGCATCCACCATTTCCACCTCATTGGGCCCTTTCTTCTCCTTCGCCGCCCGTATTAACGTGACCGGCGCGATTGGTCGGCCACGCTTCCTTCCATCCTCACCCTCACCCGCACCATTGCTCTGGCCCTGTTCGAACACCCACGTCTGCAAAGCCCTAGTCCCCTCTCTCCATCTCCTCCCTTTCCTCCCCCAAGCCTCCTCCCCATCAACCCCAACCCCCCTCAGCACCCCTTCCAAGCCTTCCTCAGCGCCCTCGATCAATATCGTAGCCATATAGCTCATATCCCACGCCACGGCACCCCGCGCTCCGCGAGCCCGATGTGACGGCCGATAACTCTTCTCCGTGGGCGACAGCGGCACAGCGAAACGCCACAGCGGCTGCGCAGCTGGCGTCATGTGCGCGCGTTTGGCATGAAAGACATGCGTCGGGAGCCAGGTCTTGGTCCGCTGGCGTTTGCGGTATTTGGCTTCGGGCGGTGGTGGGCGGGAAAGTTGGTTCTTTTTGATTTTGGGGATGCGCGGGGCGGTCGAGTAGGGGTGCGTGTGTACCTTGTCCTCTTCTGAGAGGTTGTGCTGCTGCTTGGACTTGGATTGCTGGCGTCGGGCTTTGGTCTTTGCGTTGAGATTTTGTAGACGGCGGGCGGTTTCGAGGCGGATGCGTAGGTGTTGGGTCGGTTTGCGACGACGAGCAGTTACTGTGGGTGTATTATCTTCTACCATCTGTGTAACTGATCAGCTTCGCACGCATATATGTAGACATATACCCGGGGACGAGGTCGTCAAACATACCTCCCGCTTAGCCCTCGCCCTCAACCTCCTGGGCACCCTCTTCACATTATGACTCGCCGTCCTCCTCCTCAGTGCCCGCGGAACCTGCTGAAAAGCCCGGCTCGTCAAGGCCCCGCGCGACTGCTGCATGCCCTTCTCCAGCGCCCGAATCTCGAACTCCCGCGCCGACACGTACGCGGCGACATCGAGTTCGCCGGACGCGGAGAGCGCGGCATCGGAGGACTGGGCGGCCAGGGTGCGCGCATCGAAGGTTTTGGCGCGTTTGCGGGCGGCGGCGGTTTGAGGGGGTTTTCGTTTTAGCATTATACCTGGGCTGGTGGGTGTCGGCCAGAGAACTGAGGGGTGGTGTGGTGCTGTCCAGCCTTGCAGATGGAGTACCGATTTTGATTTACCGAACCGGGTTTAGCGCGTGTCGACACACAAATACCCGCCGGTCCCTTTTGATATACGCGGGAGGATGGAGCAGATCACTAGAAAAAGGCTAATTCTACAATGCAGGGAGTAGTGACGGCTATCCTGACATCATTGGATACGGGAGCTCGATGCTTTTTGTTTCATAGCTTCGTTATGTATTGTATTCTTTCTATGGAAGGACAATTTAAATCTAGGTCTCTATTCGACGACCGCCGGGCCATCCTGATTAACCCTCCCGGTGTATAATTCTCATGATTTACAGGTGCTTGATGACGTTGTCGGCGCGGGAGAACTACGCACAAGTTAGCACTAGTTCACGAAGAGAATGCTTCAAAATGGGGCAGACATACCTCGAGGTGGTTCATCTCGGGCTCACGGGCAGCGTAGGTGACCTTGCCGTGGTCGATGACAATGACGTAACGGGCAGTGCGGCCCTCATCGAGAGTCCAGCCGATGCTCTTGGAGAACTTGGCTTGAGGGTCGGAGAGGAAGAGCTGCTATGTGTTAGTCCTGCCACGACACACACTCACATATATATATATATAGATAGATAGATAGATAGATAGATAAATGGGGAAAGAGACGTACAATGTCATCGTTCTTGACGCCGTTGGCCTTACCCCAAGCGCTCATGACAAAGGCATCGTTGTAGGCAAGGACGGCAACAACGTCGACACCCTTCTGACGGATCTCAGGGAGCTTGGCGACGTACTCAGGGACGTGGTTGGCGGTGCAGACGGGGGTGAAGGCACCGGGGAGGGCGAAGAGGATGACCTTCTTGTTGGCCCACTCCTGGGAGGCTTTGTAGTTGATGGGGATACCGCAAGAGGTGACTTCAGAGTTCTCCGGGGTCCAGGGGATGTAGCTGCAATAGGGTCAGTTTGGGGGGGTTGTTTGGTTCGTAGGAACAGCAGAGGGCGGAGGGGTAACGTACGAGAAGACGACGTCAGAGGGGAAAGAGTCACCAGCCTTGATGCCAGACATTGTGAGTAGTAGTGTAGAGTTGTGGTGATTGAAGTAGTAGAGTTGAACTGGTTGTTGTGGTGGTTGTGGTGGTGGTGGAAGTAGTGGTAGTGTGGTGAGAGAAGAGTGTAAGAGGGACGAGAGGAAATCAATATATAACCGCTCGGGAGGAGGGGCACCATCCGCCAGGGGACGGTGGCTTCCGGCCCACGGGGCTATCACTACATAATCCTTTTTTGTTAGTAGTTTAGTTAATACTCTTTTTAAACTCCAAACTACCAATGAACAGTCCGGTTCGAAGAAAACCACCGAAAGCGCTGGACGATTATCAAGAAAGACCACTCTGGAAGCGCCCCGCCCTGTCCCCCACCATGGTTCTGTTGACAAATTCCTAGTCAGTTCACTCAGTCGTACTATAGGGGATGCTCCGGGACAGTATAACAATATCCTGTCTGCTCTACAGCTGTACTGGACTATCAGATCAGATTATCAACATCCCAGGTCTAGATACAGCATCCGTTACAATATCGTCTACTCTAGATACAGGCGGCATCGTCCCACTCTCACGTCATTGCACGTGACGCTATCGAGTCTCGGTCTTCGGATTCATCTGTCGGCAACGGAACTGTGTTTCCTAATGCTTGTCCAGGTATACTTTGTACCATTCCTGTCTCTACAAAGTACGGAGTAGACCCTGAACTAACCAAGAGCAATAATCAATCTAAACTGATGTACCTGACCAATCAAATCCCTGACTGCTTAGCGAACACGGGATTCTAGAAGCGGTGCTTATCTGATCAGGTCTGATATCATGGGTTGAATATACTTCGGGTGGAATCATACTTGAAGACTGGGGATGGAGCCGAGCCGGTGATTCTCCAGGATACCGGTCCCGGGATGTCCAGGTTTGTCCAGGTTCGGTGATACCTAGCAATTGCACTGTTCTAGTACATGATCATGCATATGCGTATGGCCCCTTGCGCACTCCGTCTCTCTCCCTTGACTTCTCCCTTCTATGGCCCCTGTCTTGGCATAAGCTCACTGAGCATGCCCGAGACATCGCCTAAGTACAAAGGAAGTAATGGCCCAATGTTGGCAACAACTCTTGTTAATTTTTTTCTTCTTTTTTCTTTTAGGGGATATCAATATACTACTATCAGTGATAGCATATAACTTCGAGTATAACTTATACTTCTATTAGGTCCGCATGCGCGCTTAGTCATGTCCCGGACAGCTTGGTTCCGGGTCCGCATTGGGGGCCCTGAAGTATACGGCATATATCATGATCCGCACGAGAAAAGAAGGAGAATAGGGATCTGGCAACAGCAACTTGGAGGCTCAATGCATAAGGCCTGTCTGTTTGATCATTCCGAACATCCTTCGGGTCTTCTCGAAAACAACCTCCTGCTGTACCGCCATTTCCAACTTCCTGACCGGAAGTATTAAAGCCTGGCGGGTTCGCGCGTCATACTTGAAGGTACGAAGGGGGCCGCGAGGCCGGGTTCTACAGAGTACGTTGATTACCATACAGGAAGGCCTGCACAACCAAGTCTCCAATGAGTTTCAGGCTGTTCGACTCGCATCATGTACTGATGGCTATTTCGACCTTCTGATGGATAAGGATGGCAGGCGCAAGGAGGATAACATCCTTGCAGTCGGCATTGTACTCGAATGATGGATCGTTTTCGCCGGGTGAACTCTCCTCCAAGCGCTTAGACTCTCCAGGTTCGACCTTGTCATCCTCAATCGGCATATTCCAAGCCACATCATCGACGGACACATACTGTAATGCTGGGAGAAGTAGTTTTTTTCCTCCATGACCCCTGACCCCTAAGGGAAATTTCGAGGACCTCCGTTGTTAGGCCCTCTAGAGTCTTTATCTTCAGCAACATATCAGTTTCCAACATGAGAAGGATATATTGTCGGGATTAAGTGTAGCACAACCCATGATATGTAAAATAGACGCCGGAATTTCATGCCTGAGGTATCCAGGCTTAATTGTGAGGCAGACAACTTCAAATCATCAACGCACCTAAGCAACCATCTTATTCAAGCGCTTGTCACAATTGACTGTCAGGATGATGATACTAATGATCAGACGAGGTGTGTAAGAAGGAGATGCATGTTATTGAAGCTCCATCACTCAGGCTGCTCAGATCTACTCTGTGCGCAAAAGCGTTCAACTGTTCTAGGGAATCCCGTACATACGTACCTGCACCTGCAGCTGCAGCTGCACCAAGTGTTTCCCTTTGCTGCTGTATCTAGTCTCCCCATGCAGATGTATATGCCCCAAGAGGAATGTCTGTCTGCTTGAATGAATGTGTCTGATGTCTGACTTGACCGGCAGTCAAATACCGCACTTCACCGTTAGAACTACACACTCCCCTTGCCACGAAGAAGCAGCATGCTCCCCATCCCGCTCAAGATCATTCTGGGAATAAATTCCAGGCATGTGTCAAAGCGTCGTCGAGCTGATATGATAACTGTAGATAGTTCCCCCCCTCCGGCCCCCCTTGGTTGGCGGCGGAATGTGAATGTAGCCTCGACGGCGGGCCACGTTGGCCCTGCGGAGCTAACGCTGCTTGCTGTGCGAGTTTCACGAAAGAATTGCTAAGCTTGAAATGATGGTAGACTCTGGCGTATCGAAATAAGGAACCGGACTTCGCGTTCTTGTTCTCTTCGGGACCGGCGTGGCTCGGGATAGCTTCATATAACCCTGAACGAGGGCTTCTGACATGAGAGCCTGTGGCGACTTCCAAAGTGACTACCCATCAGCAGACAGATTCGAATTGCCAATAGTTATTCTGTCGTTTAAGATAAAAATCCCCGGTATTGATTTGGTGCCCTCCGTCGGCCGGATGGCGCATTCCAGTCTCTGGTGACCCCGGGAATCTCAGGAATCCAGAAAACAAACAGGCCGTTAATGCTCCATTATTCGTCCATTCCAGGATGCTCCATTGATTTGTGGCATGCATTTTCGCTTGTTCTGATGGCTTTGTTGTTTGGTGAGGGGGTTGCTGTGAGTGACTGAATGCCTGACCTACTCTGCCCTCTCTCTCTCTCTCTCTCTCTCTCTCTCTCTCTCTCTCTCTGTCTTCTCTCCTCCTCTCCTATCTACCTCTCTTCCTTGTCCACTTCTTGTCTTTTATCAGCCTCGTCGTTGTCGTCGCCGTCGCCAAGTGCCCTTGTCTGGGGTTGCTCCCATTTTACTAACTAATAGTAGCAGGAACCCAAAAGAAATAAGACGCGTGGTATACCGACCCATTCATTCGCTCGTTAGCCCCAGCAGCCACCACACGCGCACCAAAAGCAGACACTAGCTGTTTTATTAATTTCTTACACTTCAGACTGTATTGTTGCATTGGAACTCCAGGCCTGTGAGTTGCCCTGCTGCTTATGGCCTGCTACTATCCATGCCCTTCGACCCTCTTTGCGAGAACCTACACTAACAACCACCAGAATATCCAGACAAGGGAGCTTCCAAGATACATGTTAATTTGGCTTGACTTGATCTGAGGCTGTGCGGCAATGGACGAGATAACAGCTCGTCTAGGTCCGCAGGCGGCTCGACAGCCGTTCACAGACGCAAGCAACAGGCTTAACAACGCCAGATCCTCCGGATGGGACCATGGAGGACGGCTCGACGGGGATCAAGATGAGCTCAAATCACCGGATCGAATGTCCATCGTGACCAGCCAGGCCTCTCCGCGGCCCGCCTTCGACCCTAACTGTTTATCGCCGATATCTGACCCGCAAACGCCGTCGAAACGTAACTCCGCTCTGTCAGCAGCGTCAACGATCTTATCGAACAAGGGGAAGAGAAAGACGCATGTGGGGCCATGGCAATTAGGAAGGACCCTGGGAAAGGGCGCTACGGGTCGTGTGAGGCTGGCCAAACATGCCATCACCGGCCAGACGGCTGCAATCAAGATCGTGTCCAAGAAGTCTGCCGCCATGGTGCAAAGTGAGAGCATTGCGGCAATGGATCGATGTGCAGGGCACTTTGGAGCAGGTGCAGCACGGCCAATGCCCTGTGGTATTGAGCGGGAGGTGGTTATCATGAAACTGATTGAACATCCCAATGTCATCAGTCTCTACGATGTGTGGGAGAACCGCGGAGAACTGTATGTCGATCGTGCCGCCATTCATGTGAGGAACTCAACTAACTGAAATTTCGCTAGGTATCTTGTGCTCGAATACGTCGAAGGTGGTGAGCTGTTCGACTATGTTCAAAATCACGCTCCGCTGCCCGAAGAAGAAGCAGTTCGACTCTTCCGCCAAATCATTGCAGGGCTTGGCTTCTGCCATCGATTCAACATCTGCCATCGGGATTTGAAACCGGAGAATATTCTGCTGGATGGATGGCACAACGTCAAGATCGCAGATTTTGGCATGGCTGCTTTGCAGCCAGCCGGACATTGGTTAAACACATCCTGCGGAAGCCCTCATTATGCTGCACCGGAAATCATATACGGGAGGCGCTACCGCGGAGACAGGGCAGATATCTGGAGCTGTGGCATCATTCTCTATGCACTTTTGACCGGATATCTACCTTTCGATGGCGGTGACCTTGCCAATACGCTACGGATGGTAAAGAAGGGCGAGTACTTTATCCCTCATGAGCTGAGCGAAGAGTCCGCAGACCTCATCCAGCGGATCCTGCAGAAGAAGCCAGAAGATCGCATCAGCATGCAAGACATGTTTATGCACCCTCTTCTCAGGAAATATGAGCCGCTGCACCAAGCCATGGCCAAACATTACATGGGACCCCCACCGCCACTATCAGTTCACGAATGTGGTGCCCCGATTGCGAGCATCCAAGATATCGACATTGACATCCTCCGAAACCTCCAGACATTGTGGCACGATGTGAAGCCAGACGTGCTCGTAAATAGACTGCTTTGTCTTCAGCCAACGCAAGAACGCATGTTCTATAATGCGCTTGCTAGATTCCGCGACGAGCAACTGGAGAATTACCAAGGACAACCCCTGGAATACTCGGCCAGTGATTACCATCACATTTCACGACCGCCTGGCCGGGTCCCCAGCAAGAGAGGGCAGATGGCGCGCGGCAACCTTGGCTCTCAACGATCCCAAAGGCGATCCCAGTTTACGGTAATGACTCCAACGAACCGACGTACTGGCTCTATCAAGGAACCCAAGTCCTCAGGGACCGCTCGAAGCTACGACCCCTACCGACCACCTGCCAAGTTACAGGCACCGGAGGCGAAAAGTGCACAGGTGACCATCCACCGGGAATCATCTGCTGTCAGTGAAAAGACGCCACCCCAAGAACTTGAGAGACCATCGAACCCGACTCCAAGCGACGACTATGGGGGGAATGTGGGATGCCCCGCGAGCTCGCCATTCGCTGTGGTGCGTTCCAAGAGGAACAAGGGCACCTCGATGAAGTCCTTCCACTCCCGAACATCGCAAGCAAGCTCTCGTCGGGGAACTGCCAATACCCACACCCCTCGCGCGGTGAGCCACAAGCGCAATGTATCTTTCCATCACATTCGCCAGCGCTCTCACCGGTCTGCATCCGGGAGCAGGAAACATACGCCGGTGAAGCATGCTGGTGGCAGAAGACTGCCAAGCCAATGCAGTCTTGACATGCCCCCAGAAATGCCCCGACTGGCTGATCGCCATGGTAGTCCTGCCCTTCCGGCTCAGCCCACCGTGGTTCGTGCTGCCGGTGGGAGCGTCAAGCAGCGGCCTCAACCGAAGAAGATACGCGATTCCGATTTCATATGGAAAGACGAAGCGCGTCAGGTCTCCCATGAATTGAGCAAGATTTGTGAGGAGGCCTTCAACGGTAGCTCGATGTCGACCGGTTGCACAACGAGCGTGTGCGGTGGCACAGAGACTCCAAACACTTCAATGACTATGGAGACCCCCGAGACCTCGCAGCACCAGATCACTAGTAACAAGCTGAAGGGTCGAAGCTTGCCAGACACCCCGGGTTCCTCTCCCGCTTGCAGCGCGGCGGATCTTGCAGAGACTCGTCGCAAGTTGATAGAACACACGAGAAAAGAAGGTTCTGATGCTGTGCCAGGTTATATCTCGGGAGTTATCACGCAGCTAGACAAGCTAATCGAAGAGGATGCAACAGCCCGACAATCTGAGAATTATGAGATGTTCGACCGTCGAGTTCCTGGGCTTGCAGACTCTTTCGTGAGGTCGCCAGAAGACCCAAGTTATCTCCCGTCTATCACTGAAGAGTTGAACCATGCTCCTCCCGAACCATCAACGGGTGATATTCTTAACCAGCACGAGCAGAAACGCATTGAGCGATCCGCTGTGGGCAGCCAGGCCAGTACCAACACAACCGATAGCAAGACGACGGTCCGCATGGTGCCACATGGTTCATTGCGATCTATGGAGGAGGTCAAACCGTTGACTATCCGCAAGAAGGGCAAAATGTCTTCGAGTGACGGACCCCAGGACGGCGATCGGTCTGGACGATTCGCTTCCTGGGCCTCCAAGCAGAGCCGTAACCCATCAGGCTTGGACCCTATAGAGGAGCACCCTGGGCCTGTAACGAAACGCAGCGATGGCAAAGGTTCGGATAACAAGAAATGGTCTTGGTTTCGGCACAGGTCGCACGGTTCCAGGGACAATATCTCGCATGCTGCCAGGGAGCCCAGACCGATCCAGCCTAGTACGGCCACCGTTGTCATTCATGATGTTAAGCGACCCGAAGAAGAGCAGGAGGGTCAGAGCCAGGGGACTACTAGCCGGAAGTCGTCTGCGGAGTCGCAGATTGGGGGTTTCTTCAGGAAGTTGATCAAGAGGAAGCCTAGCAAGTCGGCGATTAATGAACAAGGCACTGGTGAGTTCCTCCTCCTCGATGCGCAGTCGTCAGAGGGCTGGTCTAATAATCCTGCATCAGGTCCCGAAGCGCAAGACACAACTAGTGCTGCACCAGAACCAGAACCAGAAACTCCTACCACTCCAACCACTGTAACAAACACCGAGAAACCCCTCCCCCGCCGTCCTGGACGCGCCAACAGGAGCCAGAACTGGTTCGCTCGAGTTTTCCAGATCAAACCCGCCACGCGCGTCGTTGCCCTGAATACATCCAAAGTCCGCGGCCGCAAGGAAGTCTTCCGCATCCTCCGCGAATGGAAACAATACGGCCTGGAAGATGTCTCTCTCGATAAGACCAACAGCGTGATCCACGGCCGCGTGGGCGAGAACAATTTCCTTCGTCTGCGGCCGGTGAACTTCTCCGCTGAGTTCTACACTGTTCTCGAGCATGGACGCCAGGCGAATCTGAGTCTCGTGCGGTTCCAGCAGGAACGTGGCGCTGCATCTTCGTTTGGCAAGGTCGTTGATAGTCTTAGCGTTGTGATGAAGCAGCGGGACTTGCTTGTTGACGACCCGGCCAGGGCGAAGAAGATGGCAAGGGTTTTGGATGATTATCCGAATTGATTGGACCATTTTCTTTTGTTGCCCTAATTAATTGATACACAGTCTCCCTCTCTTTTTCTTGCCCCCACTCTCTTTACCCTGTTTCGTTTGTTATAGTACAAACATGTGCAAAATCTTTCTGGGGGCCCTTTGATTCCCATTTTGTCCGAGGCATTCTGACAACGTTGTTGTGTTTTCGCAGTTTGCCCGCTTATCTGCCTTGGAAGCCAACCATCCACCATTATTTACAGTGCATAAGCTGTACCTTGTCTCTTAGCAGCCAGCCCTACATACAAATCTTTCGCTCGCTCGTTATCTACTTCCGCTCATTTGTTTTGATTGGCAATGTCTCTCGTTCAGTATCAATATGCCTCGCCTGGTCCTCTTCCATTCTATTCATCCTTGGCTCGTGCTAATATCGCTCTGTTTCAACGTACGGTGTCCAGCCTGTGTGGCTTTGTTCCCCTATCTTGTCGTGCGTGTCATCCCAGCTAGTTTGCGCTTGCTTTTCTCTTCTACAGTACTGGACTTGATACTTTCATTTGTCTCTCACATTTGACATGTTTGGATTTCGCTATTTACACTAGGATCCAGGAACAATGTATTGACTGCAGAGGGCACTGCAGCAAAAAGGAAAACATTGAAAAGAAAAAAGAAAAAGAAAAAGAAAGTCAAAGCGCCTGTCTGGATCTGAGAATGGTTTGTCTTATATCATAATCTATTATAGCATCAATACATAAAAATCAATGTCCTTCGATTATGCTAGAAGTAGATATAGTTACCCCAAATGCTCAAACGTCGCTCATAATCATGCAAGTTGAACAGAACAGCCCTTCCTGCTATGCTACCAGCCCTCAACCGAGAGAGATCAAGTAGCGATCAATCAATACTCCTCCCCAACCTCCCTCAACTTATACTTCTTGGGCACAACAAACAGCCCCTCCCCCTCAACACAGACCTTCCCTTTGGAATCCCGCACCTCCCCCACCACAAACGCCTTTCTCTCCGTACTTCTCTGCTGATCCAATTTCGAATGAAACGTGTAGAAATTCCCCGAGTACACGGGAGCGCGGTAGTTTATCTGCAGGTTCGCCGTGACACCAGTGCGCTCGGGGAAGGTGCGGATGGCCACACGGCCGAGATTCTCGTCGAGGACGGTGGCTAGCACGCCGCCGTGGACGACTGTCGGCCAGCCTTCGAGGCCCTCGCCTAGGAAGACGGTGCTAACAGAGGCTTTTTCATGGGGGTTCCAGAAGACTTTCTACATCGATTCCCGTCAGCTCGGGTGCAAGTATGCGCAGGGCGCAAAAAGGAAAAAAAAAAAAAAAAAAAAAAGGACCAACCTGCAACCCCAACCCTCTACTCCCCCTTAACGGCCCAGATGTCAGTCGATGTTCCTTGTCCTCCAGCGAGTAATTCCCATACGCATCCGACTCCTCCCAATCCGGATCCTCGCGTAAGAGCTGCACTATCGGCGTAGCCTTATCGAAAATCCCCTGCAAGCCCGCCAGAACCATCCTATCCTCGTCGGATCCGGGCACCGGCGGCGTGGATACTATCGCGTCTAACTGTTTCCCCGTGTACACACCCAGACTGGCGAAAATGGAAGTATAGAGCAAGCGGCGTAGCCATGGTGATCGTTTTGGGGAAGACGAGGAGGAGCCTGTGCTCTTATGTGCAGTAATACTAGTGCTGGCGGTTCTTCTGGTGTGGGGGGATCCGGAGGAAGAATTGCGGCATGATATGCGCGGGGGAAGCGGTCTTGTGGGTGTCTGCGACAAGCGCAAGTGGGATTGTAATGTTATGCGAGGTCTGAACATGGTGGTCTCGTGGCAATTGGACTTTCGCCGTTGAGAAGAACGTCGTTGTCGTTGTCGCTGTCGCTGTCGCTGTCGCTGTCGCGTGGAGAAGCCGAGGTTGACTAAGAGGGGATCACGTGTTTTATACTACTCTCACTTCTGACCTTTCGGAAGAATGCCCTAACTAAGGACTCTAAACAGCAGGAAGTACTGCTAGTGTAGGACCTGTTCTCTCCGATAGGACAGGACGAGACTGAGGCACGTTCTCTGGGCCTGTGGGGGCAGGTACGGGTTCTGGATTGGTAGATGTGACGACGTCTCTAGCCACGAGACTGGGAAGAGGCTTAGAAACGTGAAGAAAACAGATCCAGATATGGTGTTCAGAAAGGGTTTACTGGGTGGCTTCGACGGCTGCAGGATTGTGGTAATAGATAGGGCTGTACAGTTTGCTGTAGCCTCATACAAAATGCATCCTGTTAAATATCTTTATTCATCATCTAACTTCTCTTGTTATTTAGCCCTATTTGTTCGACGACGATGGTATTTGAAATGCGCGAGTCTAAGTATGCTCCAGTGGCAACATTACCTCTACTCCGCAACAGGCAAGTCCACTGCACGGTAGAGCAGAATAAGCGCAGAGTGAGATTCACCTGTAAAAGTACCGTGTTAGCAGGGACTCAAATTCTTGTATGACCAGCGTCACTCAGTCACTCACCTCCGCCAGAAAGAGTCTCAATCTTCTCTGCCTCCACCTCGGTAACCTTTTCATCGTTGAACCACCACCAGCTTCCGTCGTCCTCGTTCTTGGTGCTAGGTTGCTTCTTCACGTATGCCGTGTAATGGCCGCTGTCGGCACTGGCGCCCTGGTGGGTGATGACACCACGAAGCTCGTAGAGACCAGATGAGTTCGTACCCGATTCAGCGGCGACTTTGGGGTCAACAAGCGCGGCCAGCTCCCTTTTTGCAGCGTTGATCGAAGCAGCCGTTTCCGCCTCATATTCTGCCTCTGTTTTGAAGGCATCTGTCATAGCCGCATCCGTGTCCTTGTCGCCAGCCGTCCCGGGATCCTTCTGTTCCTCAGCCTTTTTCTTCTTCTGCATGGGTTCCATGCTTCCAGATTCTTCCTCGGCCTTCTTCTCGGCTTCGAACTTGTGGGCGTTCTTCTGGCGCTTCCGGGAACGTTCAGCATCCAGCTCTTCTTTGCGGACTTCGCGGAGTTTGTTTCTGACGGGCACGAGTTGGTTCTTCAGCTCGTCCGTGCAGAACTCCACTGCGTCAAGCTCATCCGGGAAAGACACTTTGCGCATGATCTTAGCCTTCTTCCTGGTCTCTCGTTTCCAGAAGAATCGGACGAAGTGTACCGTCAGATACTTGGGCAGCCGGGAAACCCGCGAGCGCTTGGTGTATATAGCGTTACGGTCGAGAGTAGGCGAGTTCTTTTCAATCTTTTCCTCAAGGCCATCCATTATCCCATCGTGTAGGTGGTTGGTTTCCTTGCCAATGTGACAGTCAAGTTTATAGAAAACGTCCGAGCTGTGGATGGGTTCTTCCCCGACTTGCTTAGCGGCAGGATCGTCACATTCGGTCACCGATTCGAAATTTCCGGCGAGATACTTGTCAATAAAAGACACATCAGCCTCGCCTTCCTTGACCATCAGTTTTTGCCGCAACTGAGTCACGATTTGTGACCAAGCCTCTTCTGCATCCTGCTGAGCATAGCCATGTCCGTTATTGTCCCGTTGAGCAAACTGAGGGAACGCGTTTCTCAGCGAGTTGAGGAACATGAGGGGCGGGAATCCTTCTTGCGTCTCAGACATCTGTTTGAACAGGTCCCGCAAGGAAGAGGTAAGATCCACAGAAGAGCCCAAGCCACCTAGTCCAAAGCTGCTGAGGTCCCCAAGACCAGAGCCTCCACCAGAGCCCGCAGTTGGTCGATACTTTTGCAGTGCATCCTGGAGTTCGGGGACGCCTCTCAGTGTCTGCAGTGTCGAGTTGAGATAGCAAGTATTTCCAAGATTCTGCAAGCCAGCCGGGGTTGCTCCCTCTGCTCGGGCCGCCTCAGCTTCCGTCATGTCCTCCAAGAACTTCATGGCCTCCTTGGGCCGTGCCAGATCTCCAACGGTTTTGTCTCCAGAGGGCGTACCCATCATCATAAATGTCTGGCCCGGCTTAGCGTTGAGAGAAGACAAAGGTGTTTCATCTTTCAGCTGGCCTCCTTTGACCAAGATTTTCTGCCGCTCCGGCTCGACTCCGGTGAGAGAGAACAACTGGTATTTGAAGGTTTCGCCGTTCGAAGAGGGATCGAGCTCGACCTCATGACGTTTACCCTGATGCTTCACAATAACTGGACAGGAAGCGGTCTACAGTCAGTCACAGCAGGGCAAAAACACGAAAGAGAGAGTATACCTGATATCGACGCCATTATTGTATCTGTCTCTTTTGTCCCAGAGCGTGTAATTTCTAATCGTAGACCACGGTCCGTAAGAGAGATGTTGTTGGTCAAGAGGCCACAACAGGCGTGGGGCAGGAGAAATGGTGCAAACGCTGCAAACCGCAGCATGCGACATCACCGCCCCGAGCGGGACCGTCGATGGGCTCCTGAGCGACTCCTCTACTCTACAGTACAGCTTCATTTCCGGTTCGACAAATCGTCGGCAGATTGACTGTCCTCTTTCTTCTAGCGATTGTCGTGTGTGTCTCGCTGGTCCTTTTATTTCGTCTACATTGCAGCAGTGTTGGCGGAGGCCCCGGAGGAAATAACAAGTAGCGTTGGACTCCCGCTATAAACACTAAGCCTCCTATTATGGTGAGTCCAAATATCAAGGCGATGGCTATGAACGTGATGCTGACCGTCTCCAGTCTCAATCCTTGCGTCCATACCTCCAATGTGTCCGCTCGTCGTTGACGGCAGCCCTCGCGGTTTCGAATTTCGCCTCGCAGACCTCGGAACGACATAACGTACCGGAAATCGAGGCTGCCAGCTCCCCCGAACTTCTGCTGAACCCCCTGACCGTTTCGCGCAACGAGAACGAGAAAGTCCTCATCGAACCCAGTGTGAACAGTGTCCGTGTGAGCATCAGGATAAAGCAGGCAGATGAAATCGAGCATATCCTTGTCCACAAGTTCACGAGATTCTTGACACAGCGTGCGGAATCTTTCTTCATCCTGCGGAGGAAACCAGTGAAGGTCTGTATGGCATTTCAGGGTGTGACGATCAGGGAATGCTGACCGGGAACAGGGCTACGATATTTCGTTCTTGATCACCAACTTCCACACGGAAGCCATGTTGAAGCACAAGCTCGTTGACTTCATTATTCAATTCATGGAAGAGGTAGATAAGGAGATCTCGGAGATGAAGCTTTTTGTATGTGACAATCTTGGCTCGAAATACGTATATAGACTGGACGTGACTAACAGCTCCCAGTTGAACGCTCGTGCCCGATACGTTGCTGAATCCTTCTTGGTACCGGTAAGGAGCTACTCATTCCCCTATACATGCGAGGGCCTAACTGACATCACGGCGCAGTTTGACTGAGTCTCTTGCAACTACTCCATCCTAGTCTTTGAATGCTACACAATCCCGGCTTTGTTTTATTGCGACTCCTGTATAAGCGGTCTAGGCTGGTAATGGGAACCGTACACTTGCGACTCGATCAGTTGTTCCCTCTTAGATCCTGAATTATAACGTCAAATCCACAGTCTATATCTATTCATGCTATTGGTAAAGAGCTTCGTCAGCGCAACCCGCCTTACTAGTCATCTCTGGGCCCTGCAGCCCATGTAGGAAGGAGTCAGTATATCTTTTAGGGCCTCTCTGTGACCTACGAAGCCACTGTGAAGTATGTTATCTGCAGTGCTGTCTTTCCAAGAGCCCTTCCCCAGAGTTGCTTTGTAGAACAGATCAAAATATCGGATAGTCTCAGGATAGCATGCTTGTTTCGTCCAATCTTAACCCTCTTGGTTATTTCATTGTATCAATCACACGTTCTTTCATGTCTAGCACATTTTCTGCGCCTCTTTTCTCCTATCCTTTACCTCACTTCACTCCCAATTCACCCTGCCCTAAATGCCCTCATACAATGCTACTATTTGATCGGCTAACCATGCCCTACAGTCCTACAGATATTTTACACCCTGTCTTTTCCTGCTGCTAGCTTGGTGAGTTCGCTTCCTGTCCATGGTTTGTAGCTCAGCGTAAGGCTCATGTGCCTTACAACTAGGGTTTCCTCGTGGCCGAAGACAATGGCCTAGTCAATTGTTCCCAATAGGGTATCTTGCAACCAAACCAGCACAATAGACAATAGACACAATAGGGAGTACAATGGAAGTCATAATAAGAAGACAGTGAATACTCACTATCGTAACCCCAGAGTATCACAAGATGATTTCTCCAATATCTACCCCAGGCCTTGCCTTCCCATCTCGTTTCCTCTCTTCTACCACCTCCGTTACCACCCCCAAAACCTCCTCTTATATCGTCTCCCTACGACTTCCAGCCATGGCCTTCATACAGACGAACGCTCATCTCTCTGGATATGGATCTCCTTATTCTCTCAACCCACGCTTGTCAAGCTACGCTCACCAGCAGAATCAGGGCCAGTACGAGGAGCCTGAGCTCATGGATCTCGAAGAGTCTCCTTCTCAGGGCCCAGAAGTTGATATGATGAGCCTTAATATGCGTTCCATGCAGAGTATGGCTCCTGCAAGCTATGGCTTCTCCCCTCAGTCTCATTCTGCCCAGGCTCCGCTTCCAGATTCCGTTCCTCGTTTTTCTGCTCAGCGCAAGCAGTCCCAGATTATCTCGCCTTCAGCTCGTCGTGTTGCTCACAGTCAGCTGGAGAAATTGCTGGAGATAGAGTCCCAGGAACCGTCTGATGCTTTTGTTCAGGTTCCTGAAAAGCCTGCTTTGCACAGTGAGATGCCAATTGGTAGTTTGGTTCACTTTCAAGGTCCACAGGAATGGGGAGTTGTCAAGATTGCAAACGTAAGTATACCTGCTGGATTGCTAGTTGTGTCCATGGATTGAACTAAATCATGTCAATTCGTAGATCCCATATTCTATCACAAAGCAGGAAATCGTCCAGTTCCTCGGCCGCCAGGCTCGCCTTATCCGCAGCGGCAAGGGCTGTCCTATCCATATCATCATGGAGCGCTCGACAGCCAAAACCATGGACTGCTACGCCGAGCTTGAGACAGTCGAGGATGCACGGGATACGGTGATTCGTATCAACAAAATCTTTGAGACTGGCCGTGCTCCACGTCTGGGAAATCGAGTCGTCGACGTGGAGCTCAGTGACCAAGACGAGTTACTGAAGGACTTGTTCCCTCGTGCAAAGTGCCTCGTTTGGAAGAAGGGCGTTCCCATCACTCTGGAGAACAGGGACTTCTATTCTACTGGGTTTGCGGGCTTCTTCACCGGCGAAGAGATCTACGGTGCTATTCGCCATGCGGAGATACCTCATCGTGTAAGTATTCATAGACTGTCTTCTTCTACTGGCAGGATTATATTGACACCACCAAGTCCCCCTTCTGTGCCAAATGTCCCCAGAGAACCTATGAGTCTACCATAAGTACCCTTCACAAAGTAAGTAGAGGATATCATGCTTTCTAGCTCCTGGGACTTTCTGACACTGTTACAGTTTCCCTGGTACGCCACGAGACTCTACACCGTCCATGACCGCAACAGCTTGTTTGACCTGGCCAATCGTCACATCAAGTCTTTGGCTTATCGTCTCAAAGCCACTAAGACCATTGGTCTTGACTGGAGGCTGCTCCATGACCTTCTTCATGCTGGTCTGAATTGCCCTGCTTTCAACGAGCGCCAGAAATTCACCCTTTGCGTTAACTCGGAGAATGTCTCGGAAATCCTCAAATTCCCAGACATGGCGAAATGGTTCCCGTTCGATACGCTAGTCAGGATGCCGCAGTTCAATGAGGATACTATCTTGGTAGGTACCTCTACATCAACCACCCCCCCCTATACTCCTTGATTCTGTTCTCACCGATTCTTCTCTAGTACTACGCCAAATTGATCTCCAAAGGCCAGCTAGATGACCACGGAAACTGCGACCTCCCCAACAACTTCCCCGTGATGAACTTTGACCTCGAATCGCCCTATGGCCCCATCTGGTTTGAATGGCCCACCGACATCGCCAAGCGCTTAACATGGGAAGACGCCGTGCACCGCGAGATGATGAATCTCTGTAATCTGGTCATGAGCGGCTGCATCAACAACGAGCAAGAGACCACGACCTTCAAACTCGGTCACTTGTCGCTTGGATCCACGGCCACTACCGCGACTTCAAGCAGCCAGCTCAACTATAGCTGCAACACAGCTGCCTCGTCTCTCAGCACTGACAACACGCAGATCAGCGAGAGTTCGCCGTCCAAAGTCGCGATTTATGCGACTCCCCGTCGTCAGGTGAAGCATCAGCATGGCGCTAGCTATGCCGGTGTTTTTGCTAGGAACGGCGACGATGACGCTTGGGGTCATCGGTTGGTGGTGCGGCCTTCGGCAGATAGGGCTGGGCCGGGTTATTTGGGTCATCGGAACACCCTGTCGTCGCCTTGTTTCTTGTCAAAGGGTGATCATTAACTGCTTCTTTTTTATATCTTTTGATTTGGCTTTTTTGCTGCCGAAAGTCTTATGGCCCGAGCAAGAATGGTTCACTTATTTTCATGGAACATTGTCATTTTTGTTTAGCAAAGGGTTTTGGTACGACGACGATTACGATGTTTACGAAAAAGAAATATCTAGGCTTCAGAATTAAATACAAGCAATCTACGGAATTTACGCAGGCAAATCTTTTCCAGTGAAGCTTCTTGGACACACTTCATAACATGACGACTGATTCCTCGTAGCATTCGTAACTTGAACCCCTTCCTAATCGACCTCCTTATCTGCAACCTCTATACTCTCCTGTCCTGCGTGTGCCTGGCCTTCAAGGATCTTCTTTCTCATTAGCCCCTCAGCTCTCTTTCTTTCTCTCCGTGTCTCGGGGTCCTCCCAGCCAGGCGGCCTGGGTTTCTCTTTTGTTTTAGAGCCTCGGGATTGCTCAGGAGAACATAGCTCTAGCAGACTTAACCGGAAACGATCCTTGCGCTCTGTGTTCACCGCAAAGCGCTCATTGGAAAGGGCAACAAGCATTTCTAGGTACTCCTCCGTGACCAAGCTACGTATGACAGGCTCGTTTCCGGGTGTACCACCATCAGTATCATCATTATCCTCGGTAGCCTCATCGCAATAACCGATAATTGATTCAAGCGATAGACCTGAAGACCGCACTGCGACAATCGGATTTGCGCCTTCATTGCCTTCATCCAGACAACGGAGACTTTGTAGGCCACTTTCTCGGAATCCCGAGCTAGATGCTGCTGCGAGAACCGGCTGGGCCCGTTGGAGTGTGGAAGTCATTATGTGCAGGATCTATCATTTGCCATGTTAGCAGTAAAAACAGACAATCAGGTGTCATTGACTCGCTGAAGCAACAATAGAAAACATTCTAAAAGACATTAGAAAGAAAGCATAGAAAAAACGCACCATAGGATCAAAATGAAAACGCACGAGACGTGGGGCTTGACCCTCTTCTCCCTGCAGCTTCGGAGGCTTTCCATCCCCAGAAGCCATTCCAAACATTTCATGCAAAGACTTGAAATTAGTCTCATCAGCCGGTCTTCCGGTGTCTCCCAGAGGGTCATGCGAGACGTATAGCCATCGTCCAGCTCCCTTGCCCCCCGACGGTGCGAATTGCCTTCGCTGCTGCTGTGGAGGTTTCTGCGTTTGCTTTTTTCTTCCCTCCAGAAACACGCTGATCCGTCCGGCACAACTACTGGTCGTCACCAGTCCGGGCAAAGCATTGATGTCACGGATGAGGTCCCGGATCCTTTCATCCACGGACCCTTTGGGTGACAGATCCGTGTACTCCTCGTCTGGGATTGATAGGTTTGCAAGGATCTTGCGCTTGCGAAATTCAAAGGCATCTGAGACTCGCCGGCATTTTCTATCGTGGTGTCGTCCATAATGGTTTCTTTATGACAAAATTTCCCGGTTTTTATAGTAGAAAAGAACCCTTTTTAAGATGGACAGCGTTGATATTGACTCCGACAAAGAAGGGTCAAGGAATGCTTTGATAACCTGGAAAGGAAAAAATCATGAACCGGTCCAAACGAAAGCCCCTTCTTTGATCTCTTTCATCCAGTCTCCTCAGGCCCTTTTAACCAATTAAAGAACGATCAGCAAAATCGTTTTCGAAAAAGCGAAAAATTGACGTCGTTTCGGGGAGACGCACTAAACTTCTGTTAGTGCTCCGGCGAGCCGCCCTTTTTCCACTGCCCCAGTACGGAGTATTAGGACAAAGTAGTACCAGCCTCCTGGTCTCTCTCTCTTTCTCTTTCTTCTCCGATGATTTGGTGTTGCTTTGTTCCGCTTTCGGTGAGATTCGTACTCTGGAGTGTATACCATCTGCTGTCTTGAAAGAGCGCAGAGTTTCCGATTGTCTTCCTCTCCGCTTGTTATAAAAGAACCGCGCCCCCCCGTCGGGTCTAGGAACAGAATCACTTCCAATGTTTATCCAAGAGAGACGTGGAATATTATTCTCTTGAGGCGGCATCGTACATAAAGTGCGACTTTCCAGAAAATTAAAGAACCCTGCATTTTATTCCATTTTATTATTTGATTTGATTTGATTAAATACCGATAATATGCCTCGACGATCGTCTCGGGCCGTTCCCGCGTCTACTACGAAAAGGCGCGCGTCTGACAGGCTTTCCGCCCAGCAGTCGGACGCCAAAAGGCCCAAGCACTCTCCCACCACGGCCACTGCGTCCACTACGGCCAACCCGGGGTTCGTTAGAACCACCGCCAAACGGAGCAAATACTTCGAGCAAGGAGAGACCGCCGGGTCTCGATCGGGATCTGACGACGGTGAACCTGAGGGGTTTGTGTCTGCCGCCGAAGACACCACCAAGGCTATCACCTCCCCCACTTGGGAGTCGAAGAAATCCGACGCGGTTGCTGCAGAGGGCAAAGAACAGAAGAAACGGAAGAAATTCCAAGAAAGCAAGGGAGGGAAGGGAAAGAAACGAGGAGACAGTCCTCACTCAACGACCGATGACGGCGACGAGCTCACAGAGCCTGAAGAGGATGCAGTGGCGTCTCTGAAAGACAAAGAACTGTGGAGAGAAGGTGTCAAAACTGGCTTGGGCCCTGGTAAAGAGGTCTTCATCCAAAAGCCCAAGGCCAGAGATCCGGGAAGTGTGCCTTATCAGGACCACACCTTGCATCCTAATACGATGCTCTTCCTGCAGGATCTGAAAGAGAACAATGACAGAGAGTGGCTCAAAGGTAAATGCCATAGCACTGATGTAAGCTTCGATCCCTTATCTAACTGCATGATTATTTTATCTAGCACACGATCCCGACTTTCGTGCAGCAAAGAAGGACTGGGAGACCTTCGTTGAGAGTCTTACCGAAAAGATCATCGATAAAGACAGCACAATCCCTGAGCTTCCTGCTAAGGACTTGGTAAGTGGTGCCCAATAAATGGTGGTATGGTTGGGGTAGGACAGTGGTATTAAATTGGCATGTCCGCTCCAGATGTTCCGCATCCACAGAGATATCCGATTCAGTAAGGATCCTACTCCGTACAAGGTATGTGTGATTCTTCAAGCACACGACGCTGCGCCCTTTTTTGGATCCTCTTCGGATCTCAGTTGGATATCCCGTATTTTGGTTTTCGCTAACAAACGACAGACGCATTTTTCAGCTGCCTGGTAAAGGAACTTCCTAAACACATGCAAACAACAGTCAGCTAAGTTCCACAAGGTCGCGTACGGGTAAAAAGGGCCCTTACGCTGCTTATTATGTTCATATGCAGCCTGGCTCCTGCTTTGTTGGTAAGTCGTATTCCTCTTTTCCTACATCGCCAAATCTTGGACCGGCAAGCATGCGCAATGCGAGATGCATATGAACACCTGCGTCTTGACCTTCTCATATGTCTCGACTATAGCCTAAGTGGCGTGGTATACCGGACGCTTGCTAAAGCTTAACGACGATTCGGGTGGAAGCCCGCCTGACCCCTGGCATGAAAGCGACTAAACTGACGACGCTCTTCTCGTTAGGCTCGGGCCTCTGGAGCCCAGAAGCAGGTGCACTTGCGCTCCTTCGTGAGGATTTCGATCACAGTTCGTCCCGTTTGAAGACTGTGTTGAAGGAGCCCGCTATGCGGCGCGAGATCTTCAACGGAATATTCGACAACGAGGAGAAGATCGTGAAAGCTTTCGTTCAACAGAACAAGGAAAGCGCACTCAAAACCAAGCCTAAGGTAAGTGCTAAATTTTAGTCCTTGTGGTTTGGCATCTTTCCCCCAACCGAAACCAGTACCACGGCCATGGTCGCATTCTCATTTGTCGTATCCGCTACAACCACCCTCACATCTCCCTGTCAAGTGAATTATCATCCCAAGATAGACACAAGCGCCTGGGGTTATCGTCCGTTCTGGTAGGGTTGCCATTCCACCGTCAAGGCCGCTGGTGCATTGCCCTGCTTGTTAGCTTCCCACCTCGAGCCGTGCCCAGCCGATGACTGGGAGAGACGTTTGCTTCGGAACATCGGTCTTGTCTGCCATATCATTTCAAAAAATAAAAAGACATAAAGGACGTTCGTATCCTTTCGAATGACTGAAGCGAGCTTTTGCGAATGCTCTTGATGTTCGTGGGTGTCTTTGTGATGGTTTCTTTGCGGATAAGAGCAGTCCAGGCTGGCCCGAACCATTAAGAGCACGGTGAGGATTCGACTATCGATTTAACGAAAGAGAGTGAGCAAATAAGAAAGCGAAGAAGAAATCAAGAGAGACAGAGACAGCTATCACGATGCGCAGAAACACCATCAGATGCCGTTGATAGCACCGTCTGGGCCAGACGATGTTGATGGTGGAAGCGCAGTCGCACGGACTATCCGTGTCAGGTCGCACCTTTTTCCACGCGCCCCTTTAGGCCTGTCTCGCCTATCTCGTATGCCTCAAGGCTCTGGCGTCAGTCCAAGTCAGATTCGGACTTTCTTGGGTGTCCGAAGAAAAGGGGAGCCCCCTTCTTTGGTATCCCATTGGACGTTGGACGATGAAGAGTTTTCGACGCCGTCTCACCTGTTTCCATGGTTCAACAACTCCCCTATACAACTTAGCGGGCCACTTTCTTCGTATCCGAGCAAATCATATATTACCCTTGTCGTTGTGATGGAGTACAATCATATTATTATTATTTATCTCCTTCGACATATCCTTACTGACAAACTCTATTACTCTCTTCTAGGGCTATGATGTCGACAATGAGAATATTCAGTTACTTCGTTTGCGCAGTTTTACTATTGGGACGCCTCTCTCCGACTCGGAGCTCCTACGTCCCGAAGTACAGGAGAGGATTGCGGAGCTCATTGGCATCATGGAACCTTTCGTAAGCTACTCCTCCAGCCACCTCTGTTGTGCAGCCGTCTGTCGTTTGGCTTCCCCTCCCCCTCCGTCTGCCCACACCTGCGCATCTACTGGGCCTTAGCGACCCCCGCAAAAGGCCCTTTGCGGCGTTCTCCTCTTCATGCTTTCCATCCCAGCCACTCCAGCGGTGTAACCTTTTCCCTTACCCACTGTCGAACCAATGCTGCTAAATAGGTGGTCAGGAATCTGACCAGCTGTTCCTATGATAGGCCTTTTTGCTGATAACATGTGATTGATTGACAGGTGACGTATCTCAATAGCGTCGTCATGCCTGATCCAGTGAGCCTGGCGTCCAGCTCAGGATCAGAACCTGAAAGCGAATGAATATTCGTTTGATAATATCTTTCTTTTTTCTACTTTTTGGGATGCGCTTAACTATAGATCGTTTATACGATTAGAGTAGGCATTTTGGGTTTTGATTCGTTTGATGCATCAGGTTTCTTTTGGTTACTGCATGTTGTCCGTGCTTGCGAGGTCTTTGCTTCTTCGTGCCCAACTTTCGCCATTGTGGACTTGGATGCTTTCCCCCCAGGTGCAAAAACAATTACGCCAGGGAAATGAGCATGTCCATACGCTTCTCTTGATTTCGTGTCACGCCTTGGTATCTGCGAGTTCCCCTCCCAGCCCCGGTTCGTACATGCAATGTTCGCACTTCTGTTTGGCCGCAATTCCTGTATGATAAGGTGGTTTTACGCATTGATACCTTGGTAATTTTTGTCATCCTTCTTCTCTCTGACCGACAACTCACCTAGTGGGCAGGATTCTTGTGAGTTTCAAGAGACCTCCACTCTACTTTGATTGACCTGCACTTGATAGCCTACTGTCGGCGCGCCGTAGTCGGCCGTGGAACGAGAGCAACCAGCTCCGCCATCTTATTCCAACAGGTAGTGCAATCCACTACTACTTCTGCACGTGTGCGAATTCGTCTCCAAGACCCAGATGCTGTGAGACACTTTTATTTTACGAATACTGGGCCGCATCTGTGCCTAAACAGCCGCCGATGCAGGCTATGTATTCTCATGTTCACCCTTTTCCTATTTCAAACCGACGCATATGCTGGAGTGTCGTCACACGGCCTAAAGAAGGTCTACTGCTGCTTAATTTTTTATTTATTTATTTATTTTATTTTATTTTATTTTATTTTATTTTTTATTTTTTTGCAAGACCAGCGACCTCGCAAGGGTGACATACGTCCCGCGCGGTAATGGCATTATCTGTGTGGTAATGGCGTGGATGAAGGGTCCTCTTTTGCATATTGCCGACAGGGATAGGTCCAACCAAATCCTAACAATAGTTGTTCGTTCGGGTATGATATAATGGGCAGCATGTAGACCGCGAACTCTATACTCGGGTATATTAAACGACGTTCCCCTCAATACAAAGTACATTGGCGATACTTCCCGCTTGGACGCGCCGCGACATATTCGGTCAATTCCTAATTGGATGGAATGTGATCCATCTGACATGTTATATGCACATTTCGTAGGATGATTTGGATAAACATGACACAATAAGGATATTCAAGGCGGAGCATATTAATTATACCATTTGTGCTTGCAGCATGAGCATAATCAATGGCATCCTTGGCCTGAATATTGAATCTTACTGGGGCTGACCTGATTAACTTCTCAACATATAGCTTAAGCGCGGAGTTAGTCGCGAATCCACGTAGAAAGTGTAATGATGGTCTAAAGGGGTAACGATCATGTTTTTTCTGCCTATTTCCAGCAGACAGATGGAAGACTGATCCCTGTTATCTGCGGATGAAGACGCCGGTCTGAACCCTAGTATGCAGACAGTAGCCCGGAACATATCCAGAGCGGGATACCGCACCTGGCACGCTACACGAGCAGAAGTCACATATTCAGAACCTGCAAGCAAGCTCAGATGGGATAATATCTCCCCTATACAGGGGATGAGGAATGGTCTGGGCCAGATGCAAGGACTGGCACTTGAAGACTGCGAATGTTGAGAAGGATATGAGATCTGTCAACTATCGTAATTATTTGGCGTAGGGTGATATCCCTACCACAAAAGCACCTCGCTGACACGGACGCGTTCATCTTGATAGAGGGCTTTAAGCTCTGAAACGGAATCCTGCCGCAAGCGGGATGGTCCCAAAGTACTGGAGCTAATTATTTCATTATCCTATCCGGGTAGGGAGTGGTCCATAGTGACTTCCTGATAAGGGAGTGGTCCATAGTGACTTCCTGATAAGGAAGTGGTCACGTGAGGCCATACTGGCAGGTAATCCGGAGTTGCGCAGAACAATGCTAGCTACGTAGTATTAACCTGGAGATATGCATATTGACAACGTAGTCGACAAAAGCCACGTATAGGTGTATCGTAAATATAATAATATCACTGGCCAGACAGAATCACAATAATAGGGAATAATAATATGAAAATTAATCTAGATCCCTTACCGATGGAGAACCATGTTCGCTAGTCGGACTCCATGCCACAAGCAGTGCTAAACTAGGAAACGGGGGTGACAGGCCATATTCCGGGGGATTGTTTAGCATCCAACGGATTGGCGGATTGGTAGATCTCATCAATTGATGTGCTCCGTACTCTGTACTCGTATAATGATAATCCGTGTTAATCAACTATATGTTCGTGCATCTATATACACGAACGACACTGGCTGGCTTCCCCGGGGAAGCTCCGGTGTCACCATACCACATGTAAGCAAGCCATGATCGCCAGAAGGAGGAATAGTAGGTCATGCGCAGCGGTCATTAAGAATCCTGCCATGTACGGAGTATTGATCACTTCCCCTCTTTTCAGGCCCCGCCACGTCAAACGAGCTTGTGTATTCGGCCGAAGCTCAGACCAGGTCAAATGAACTCTGAACTATACGATGCGATGCGATGTGCGCATCTGGGGCTATCCCTTAGGCTGCACGGAGTGCGACTCCGTACGTACGTAAGAGCACTCTGTAGGATGGTAGTATTACGACGCAATAGTACGATATCCCCTGCATCTCTTGAACCCTCCCTGTATGACAGAAAAGAAATCAAAGGACGCCGCCGGCGCCGCTCTGATAGGTGGGAGTGCGCATCACATGACCGAACCTGTCTGCGGGCTGCCGAGACGATGCGGGCCGGGGGGTTGCGGTCCGCCGTAGCCGTGGCGTCTAATTGGGGCTTTTATTCTTTTTTTTTTCTTTTTCTTTTGTTGCTCCTTCCCTTCTTCGTTATTACTATTGTCAACTAACTAGTGTGTTAGCCTAGTAGACCTCCATAAATCCATCTCGAACCATGGTTCAAGCTGCGATTTAGTTTGCAGCACCTAATAATTGGTGCGTATTGGGACGCGCGATTGATATTCTAGCCAAGTAGTGCCGAGTAGAAATTCTGATTATGAGTCAGAATTCGCCAGAGGCACAGACGGGGAATGAAAGCAACAGAAAAAGTCATCAACGCGTAAAGAGAGGTAGAACCATCCAAAACTGCCGCGACAACTTCCGCCAAATATGATGATGACGATGGATGATGCTGATTATGATGATGGGGTGGAAAACCAGCAGCATTGCCCAGTCCAGCGTCTCCACTCTGCAGTGGGTCTGGCGGCAACGGAAAGACGCGGACGGCAATGCACCGCGCCGACTGGGTAGGAAAACGTGGCAAAATAAAAAAAAAGTGAAAAACGGTATTTGTCAATTACCATACCGTATTATTTATTACCGTTTTATATGTATCTTTGTAATGATCCTTACCACACAATAGTGGTACATGTACTTCGTATCCGGGATTGCGCACAGATAGGACCATAAATCATAATATATTGAAACGTGCTTATTCTGATGAATCTGTGAAACGATAGGCTCTGGTGTTGTAGACAAGAGTACGAGCACGACGGTCTTGCACCACCGCCGAATCCGGGTTGCATTCCAACTGTTCCCGGAATCAAGGTATCGTCGCGGTCGACGCATTTGTAGCGAAACCAGAATAGGAAAAAGCTGTATTCTGGAATAGACACTAGTGTACAGAGTAATGTATGATGGCATAAGAATGGATTCAAACATGCTAAGTATGTACACACACTCACGCATTAGATCGACGGGAAGTCGGGGCGGCCCGTCGTGGACATGCTCAGGACAACAAGTCAAGGAGTCACATGGGAACACTACTGACTACTACAAGTACGTAGTAACTACTTGTACTACTCCGTGACTGCCCATGTTTGATTGTCTGAAATTCGAGGACTGATACCTGTTTGTTCACCGCGGGCCGGGGTGGTGGATGCCAACGCCCGAGTCACTGACACATGCACCTGCATCGGTCGGTGTATCCGGGTCATACCCCCAATACCATTCTGCCATGCCTTGTTTGTATGGCTTCTCTGGGTCTCTGCTTTGTCTTACCCGGCGGGGGAACTGGAACTGGCAAATAGCGGGGGGTTTTTTTGAGGAGTTCGTTCGTCTGTTGTCAAATAAGATTGACTTCTCGTATTATTTTAACCCCATGACACCCGCATTGCTCGCTGTCACCTGACAGTAGCAATACATACGAATACTTACCGTTTTAATGACGTATTTCGCAAAAGACGCTAATGCAAGTTATCTGGAAACGCCAACTGATCGGACCAGTAATATCCGTTTTCTGCGGTCCCAGGGCTGTAGCACTGGAAAACTTAGGGCCTCCACTTTCGATTTATTTATTTATTATTATTTTTTTTACCTTTTTTTGCTTGGTGGCCAAAAAAATTTTTTTTTTTTCAAACAGACAGATGGACAGCTTCATTCTCAGCCATGGTTGGCAAAGTTTAGATAGTAGATTGAAACAATCCCTCGACGTCTTTACCCCAAACGGAACTGTGGTGGCCATATACTCCGTACACTGGAGTAGCTGAGAGAGTATGATGACAACCAGCAAATGAGAACTTGAATCGCACACCGTTCCTGAAGTTCGAAACTTGCCGAAGTGCCGGCCGGCCGGTGTGGCGAAGACTGTGGCTATGACCGTCCTTTTCAGCTGAGAACGTTCTTCGTTTTAGGTTGATCGCTCGGCATACCAATCAGAGGCCGCGTCGTCGGCATCGGTCAACCCGTGGTTGATGGTATGACGATGATGAGACGGCGCGTCGAATTTTGGTCTCAAATTAATCAATTATTTTGCTCTTTGTTCGATTCGTCTACGACTCTGTACTACGGACTAGTATCAATACTGACGGATTTCACCGCTTTCTTTGCCCCCACCACTTATTTGTACCATCACTACAGAATGCTCCTGCTGAATTGCTACTGGAGTTCGACTGATTGTTCTGAATGAACAGAATAATGGACCTTCCTGTTCTAGTGCCACCCGCCGAAGAACCATGGAACAAGGCAAAACGAGCGGAATGGAGCACAACTCCGCCCGACCCAGACCCAGACCTAAGGCTTCGTGTACCGTGGTTCTGATTTTGCGAGGCACCAGCATATAATGGGTAAGTGCTTACTCCTGAGTACATGTTATGAATATTCTCTGGGGTATACTAGTATATAGAAAGTACTTTGCGCAAGCGCAGTACTCCATATAGTACTCTATCTGTACTCTAGTGTGCTATATACACACGTCAACTACGGAGATATGGTTCGGGGCGCTCCCTTTTCCGGACCGACCAGGGCAGCCGACGGGGCGCATCGGGGCTGGCCGAGGTCTTGGGCCGCGGCTGTCGCTTAATAGTTTTTTAAGTTAGTATATGAATATTTATACTGGTACCTAATTATACCCGACGGGGTATTGGGAATTTCATCCTGGAAGATGTATTTGCAGGTATTAATACAAGGTGATTCTGCAGCTAATCCTACTAGTAATACTACCTTGTGGGGTAGTACCCTCCTGTACACATGCATACCAGATCAAACTTCTGAATCTCTTCCCCGGTCGTATACACGCTGCAGAATGCAGTGTTATCACAGCTTATCTTACGTCCTTCGTATCCTGTACTCTGTACGAAGTACTCTGTAGTATCTCTGGAATGAGAAAGTACCCAATATTTTGTACGAGTACGGTATATCTGGCATAGTGGCCCTTGCTGCCGGGCTGGGCCGTCATGATCTCCCCGATGCTGCAAGGGCTAGTACGGAGTATGGATTCTTTGCTTTGCACAGAGAAGTTATTATCGGTTTCATCCTGCCACGCGCTAGAGTGTGCCCTGTTATATTATATTTGTTGGGCTCGGTCACCACCGGGCGCTGAAGAATATATACCTTGTATGCTCCAGAGCAAGGAGCGTATTCGTAAAAGAATAATAAAATAAAGTAAGGAACGAGCCGATTTTATTGGGCCGACGATTGGGACGCTAAAAAGCTGCACCCATGGCTCAAGGGCAAAGCAAGCAGTCACTAATCCTTGGTTCCGGTATGCTTTAGCGCGTCCCGGTTCCAAGGGGGGAGAAAATTGGGATTTGGGGATTCAACTAACGAACGTTTCTTTTGCTCGATACAGCCAGATTCGCAGACAATATCGATATATCCTCGATAAGAAGCTGGTATCAATAAAACAACACAGAAGATCGGTGGAATTGTTTTAGGTTCATCACGTCACTTGAAAAAGAAATTCTAATCAATCTAGACAGACTTTGACCATCCACGGCCCGTCTCCATTCCTCCTCTTCTTGCTCCTCTGTCTGGATACAGCTCGAACCTTGTCAACGTACCGGGTTGAGAGCGACGCCCAACCTGCATGCATCCATGCATGCAGTGTACTCACCGTTTTCGTCGATGTACAGTGCTTAACTACTTGGACACTACTGCAGACCGTTCCTACTTGGGTACCGTGTATTAATGGAGAATTGTAAAGTCGTAATGTAAAATACGCCAAGGAACATAGCGGTGGGTCTCCGTCACCGCGCCTTTACCCGTCCGGCATGGTCCCCCTTCCATTTTGCAGGTCCTGATTGGGCCCTGCGGCTGCGCCCTCTCAATTTAGCTGCTTTAATCGGGTCAGCCCACCAATGAGAAAATCCATGACGCTCAGCCCCCACCGGTCCCTCCCTCGGTTCTCCCAGCGCCGGCTCTGATTGGACTGCCGCCCGCCGCCTTACTGCCAAACGGCGCCCAACCCGAGGCCCTTCTCAGCTGATCTCCGTGGAACTGCGTCTAACAAGGACCCCGTCCATGTCTATGGGTCATTGGCGTCTTGGGAGCAAAAAGTGCGAGCTTCTTTATTATCTAATCATTATAACTCACTAGTTAACTAGCTAACTATTTATCTACACAGTATCTGTACTGCGTATTCCGTACTGAGTACCGTATCCATTGGACTAGATCTCCCGTTCCGTCAGCCATGGTCAACACCACCACCGTCTCGTCTTTGACGCGCTTCGCGGACGGACCGACTATGGAGTAGAGTCTAGAGACTCTCCATGGATCTAAAAGAGAAAAGGAATGACGTGCCTCGGCAATTCTTCTATATCAAGTAGATACCTCCCCTGTGTATAGTGGCCCTTTGAAAAATACACGTTACGATACCGTACCATACATACCATACACCCAGACGTCTCTTTCTCCCTTCTTCCTTTCTGCGTCTCGCGGCTCTCTCTCTCTCTCTTTCTCTCTCTCTTCCTCTTTCTTTCTCGCGACTTTCATTTGCTCACGTCATAATAATAATAATTCTGGCTTCTTTTGCCCTTCTTCTTCTTCTCACTTACGCTGTTCTTTTCTCTGGTTCCCACTTTTTTTTGGCCTTCTATTCTGTTCCCCCTTTGTCTACTAACGGAGTACTTCCTCCCCTTACCCTAGTCCAGCCAGCCTAACTTTGACCCTTCTTCCCCGTCTTTTTTCCTCTTCCTTTCCTTTCCTCTTCGTGTCTACTTCTTCTTCGTGTTCAAAACCCCTGTCCCATCTCCCAGAGTGAATGACTACGAGGCTATGCTAGCTTTGCAAATCACCCGTCGGGAGCTGGTTTCTGTTTCTGATTTGGTGCATGGTCTGACGCCGTAACCAATTGTCCATACTATATCTTGTTCCGGGCCTGTTATTCTTGCCCTTCTTGTTTCGCCTTCCCCCCTGGTCTTGCCTGCCTGCTTGACTTGCTCCGGCCTCATCATTGTCTTCTTCTTCTTCTCTAGTGCGTGGGTGTGCGTGACTGCCGGGTTGTGCTCCGTCCATTCCGTTTCGTCGTCCGCCGTCTTTTCCCTACGTCTACTTCTACTTCCACGACTACGGACATATATAAACCTCCAAGTGGTTCGCGCATTCCATCCTCCCCCAATGTCCACCAATCCCCACGACTTTGTCGACCCTCATCGTCAGGGCCAATATCCTCCTCCACATCCTCCGCCACCGCAGTGGACACAACCCGAAGACCATAGTGCTGCCGCTGCCGCTGCCGCTGCTGCTGCTGCTGCTCATCATTATCCTCCGGTGTCGCAGTATCCTGTGAGTGCTATATCCCTGCTTGTATATATATGTGAATGCCATTGCTGACTCAATTCTTTATCCTATAGTACCCCCCGGCTTCCTATCCTCCTCCCGCCGCAGACCACCCATACGCTCCTCCTCCTACCGCTCAATATCCTCCTCCTACCAGTATGGCTGCCATTCATCCACATGTCCAAGGGCCGCCGCAGGATCCCTACCGTTTGCCTCCCCCCCCGGGTGCCTACCGTCCTCCCGATATGTATGCCCAGCAGCCTACGCACCCGCCGCCGCCTCAAGTCGTCTACCAAGCTGCGGCTCCTCGCCAGCGCACGGCTATCGCCTGTCGTTACTGTCGGCGACGGAAGGTACGTTGAGGTAGACTGGCTTGTTCAATCTCCCTGATATATGCTGTTCACTGGTGTGCTTTCGCATGGCGATTCCGCGACTCAGCTGACATGTTCTGGATGGGATTCTCTTGGTAGATTCGTTGCTCTGGATTCGAGAGTTCGCAAGATGGCCGTTGCAGCAACTGCATTCGTTTCAACCAGGAGTGCATGTTTACCCCCGTTTCCTCCCAAGCGCAAGCCTTCGTTCCCGCGCATGCCGCCTATCCTCACCTGAGAAATGCGCAAAGTCAAGGACGGCCTACGCACGGGGTCATGCTCTACGGTGCTCATGGCCAGCCCCTGCCTCCGCAGCAACAACCTCCGGGCCCTGAACTGCCGCCACCTCACGGAATGTATCAACCTTATGGTGCAGCCCCTCCACCCCTTGCTTCGCCTATACCTCCAGACCAGGTAAGTATTGGTCAGTTCTTTCTTTTTTACCTAGCATGGTGCTCAAGCTGACGCGACTTTTGTTCCTTTAGCGACTCGGCCGGCGCAGTTCTGCTTCGGGTTTCGAATATCCGGATCCGACCAACTTGGCCCCTGTCACTCCGGCCGCCTCTGCGCCTAGCTATCAAACTCACTCGACTCCGAGTCCCTACTATCCACCTCCCACGTCGCATGAGCGACGCCCCTCACCACAGTCTGCATATCCCTACGATGGTCGCCACTCCTCTTCGCCGCATACCTCCCCTTACCCGCCCATGCAACCCTCACAGGGCGCTATGACTCCTCCGCCGACTTCAACTCCCACTGGATCGTCGCGTGGCGGCCTGAACGTTCGTGACATGCTCAACCCTGGCGATAGCCAAGGCCGCTCTAGTACGGATAGCGACATGCTCAATGCGCTAAATCGCCGGGGCTTAAACCAATAATTTCTTTTTTTTTTTTTTTTTGTTTTTTCCTTTTCTTTATCCTCTCTGAAAGAGGACAGGACGGGAGGATAGTTGGAATGTTTGACGGTGATTCGCTGGAGCCATCCGGATGTAATCCTTTGCTCGGGTGAGGATTAGTGGGATGTCAGATTCGTTGTCTGAGTGTCAAATTTTTAGGAGATTGTGTGCTGGTCGCATAATCTTCCTTGTGTCTAACGCGAAAAGGACTATTCAAAAAGGAGGATTAACTACTCTTTTATTGCCGTATTGATTTACGCGCAGGAAGATCGAGGATCGTCAGTTGAACAAGTTGGCCTAAGCCATTGGTGTTTATTTCATGATCACCAGACAATTAAAAGGGCAGGCATCGTTTCGGGAGGGCAAGACTGACCGCGGTATTGAAAAAAACAAAGAAAACATACAAAAGAGATGAAGAGCACGAGCATGCCATCAGCACGACAATATGCCATGTTGATTCGACTGCTACGAGGCCACGGGTACGAAAAGCGAAAGCGCCATGAGCTGCATCATCCGAGTACGCATTTGCAAGCCTTTGGAACTTTGACGGTGCGACTGCTGCATGGACTCGCACTTTTGATTACGCCACACATCACATACGCTTTTCTGCCGGATCCTTCGTCACATAAACTATATGGGACGATCCATTAATACGAAGTTCCCTTACTTTTCCATGTTGACTCTATCATTCGAGGCATTTCGTCGATTCTTACGGCATTTATAATTCCTCTTTGGATTTCCCTTCGCTTGCGATGTGCTCGGAGTTTTCGCACCGGTCTCCGTTGGGTGGGTTGTTATTCAGTTGAGAGTGGTTCAGCACTCTGTCAATTTGCATCGGCTATGTCGCGACACGAATATGTATGGTGTGGAGTTCTGCTGCATTTCCCTCCTAGTTCCCGGTTCATCAGTCAGACCGGGATTGTGGGCATCGTTTTCCTAATGATTGGTTGGTGGTTTCCTTGTCTTTTTGCACAGCACAAACGTGTTTCATTACATCTCGGGTGGTTCTGTGGTCTATTTACTCGCTTGCGTTCATGCTGTCAACGTCCGTTCTGAATTTCTTTGTCTCTTATTAACTCGACATGCTTGATGATTGGAGGCTTGTTCATCTACAAACGAAAAAGGAGGTTGTCTCATTCCGCGTTATCCTGTTTGTTACCCCCTTTTCTTTTCTCTGGACCCAGATGTTGTCTTTGTGTGTGGTTTTCTGCTGTTTTCTTGTCATTTTTCAACGTACTTTGATATCTTATGCACCTGGGAGGCTGTCTGATCAAAGATTTTGTTTTTCATTTTCCCTTTTTTTATTTATTATTTTTTCTTGCATTTATTGCATTCAAGTTTCACCTTTTGTTCCATGTCTCTTTAGCCTTGACTATGATACTATAGTACTTCTAGGTCGGCTGTCTGATTTTATCTAGCCTCTGAATTATTCCAGCATCTTTGACTCCATTGATTTATATGTCACATAGTAGTAGTAATGATTCTGTTCTGATCGTCATCTGGCTGGCTGAGCAGGCACCCTAGATAAGACTATGTGCCCCTGTACTTTTGTTCTCGGTCTGTACCGTACAAAGTACAGGGGTACCTATACTATTGCTATACTATGCATGCCAGCCATTCAACTTTACCCCTGGTGCATACTTGCATACTTCCATTATTGGAAATACCAAATTGATATAAATATACTCCGCGTACTCCGTAGAACCTGCAGGATTGACCAATAATGTATTTTGTAAGAGGGCACGTGATATGTATGGCCTGCCCTAATCACGGCGCTCTACGAAGTATAAGATGGTGCTACTCGTACACACACAAATTACTATAGTATGACCGAGAGCGTGGTGACCGGCTGACTGACTGCAATCCAGGACTCATGGGTTTATGGTATTCATCCAATAACCAGTTAAATCAAAGAGGTGAGTGTATATAGATGTCCCCCAGAGATCGAACAAACAAACACCAACGCCGTACCATGCTGAATAAAGAGACGTACATGCACCAGGGTATAAACAACAAACAGTAAGTTATACTCTACACCAAAAGAAAAAAGAAAAGAAAAGAAAAGAAAAGAAAAGAAAGGGTTATCCATTCTCCACCTGATTCATAGAACTCCTCTTCGGCACAAACGTACTACTACCACCCCCCAACACCCCCGGCCTTGACTTCCGCTTCTCCTCCTTCCCACGCAACCCCTGACTTAACCCCCCACCCAGACCCCTCGCGAGCGACGTAAACGGTGATGCCTGCCAGAGCTCGAGGTCGTCTTCATGCTGCCCGACTTTCGGGGACCGATCGCTAGGCGGTGGTGGCCCCTTGCTTGGATCGGAGGGACGGCTATGTGAGCGGTGCTGCTGGTGACGGTAGTGGTGTCTTCTGGAGCGTTCGCTTTCGGGGGAGGGGGAGGATTGTGGTGATGTTGGGCTGGCCCAAGGGAGGGAGATCGGGGCGGTTATGTGTTCTGCGCAGTTACAGCCGCAGCCGCTGGGGCAGAGGTGGAATTCTTGTTGCTGTTGGTTGCGGTGGCCAGGAGTTGGTACAGTGTGCTTGTCTCCGCTTTCGACTGACGCGTTGGAGAACCACTCCTTGTGGCAAGCGAAGCAGCTCACATGGCCGCAATTGAGACAGGGAACGAGCATTCCTTCCACAACCTCCCCGCAGATCACGCAGGGGACGCTGATGGGGAGTAATTGTTTGGGGCTGCAGTTGGGACAAGTGACAGATGATCCTTGCGGTTGGCGATCTGTTGTTGTTGTTGCATCCGTCAAGGAAGGTGTCGAGAAGATCGATAAATGAAGAGAATGGCCACAGATAGAACAATGTCGTTGGATTTCTAATCCTTGGTTCTCCGGGTTGGCAGCAAGGGACTGCGAATTTCTAGGGTCAAGTGCCGGAAATGAGAATGACGCTCTGGGCTGACGACCACCCATATGTCCAAGAGCGGGATCACTAAACCCGTCAACGACTCCACCGATTTTGAGAATTTCGCTTTGTTGCACTGGTAGTCCCCAAATGGACAGCAGACGAGAATAGGCCGTGCGATATGACCTGTAAAGCCAGTCCTTCTTGGGATCCAGGAACGGGTCCTTGGCTGATTCAACGCTATCGAACGCGCCTTGGTTTTTCATTATTACTCTAGGCCTTGTTGATTGCTTGGAAAGAGCCTGCTGGTTCTCACTGTCGGTGTCGGAGTGGGTTCGTGAATTGGCTGTAGTCGGGGCCATTAAATGATTGGCTGTTCCAGACATAGGCTTCGCCGAGAGCGCCCCATTAGACCATGCCCCGGCCGTATTAGGGCTGCCGTTCGGACTTTGCTTTTTCCTTCCCCATGTGCTCGTCGGAGGAGAGGCTGAGGACGGACCAAATGTAAAAGACCTCGTAAAGGAAGAGGCTAGAACTGAACCGAGCGCTGACCGTGGATGCGAGTGCTGGTCCGGGGATGTTGCTATTGAGACGTTGTGACTCACGCTCTTCCTGTCTGCCGATATAGCGCCTGGACGTGCTATTGGAGGCGTTGTACCTGTTGAATAGGGTGGAGTAGAAGAGCTACCACGCCAAGTCTCACCTGAGGAACGACCAGAAGGATAATTCTCTTTTGGTGTCGAGCCAAGAGATGGTGTTGCTGCTTGGGGCTTGTTTTGCGCGCGTGTACTGTCAGAATGAAGATCCAAGGGGAAAGCAGGCTCCACAATCGTGGGAAGCAAGCTATCATGCTCACATTGCAGATGTGAAAAGTGTTCTGCGCTATTGCATTCGTGAAGGGCGCATGACAACATAGCAACCATTTGTACATCGCCAATTGCCTCGAAATGATCGAATAGTGCGGGAATGAGCCAGCTTGCGCCGAAAGGATGATTGCCCCATTGGGGACCTTTTCCGTTGAAAAACTGGTTATGGTTCCCAGTGTCAAGGCTCATATCGACAGCACTATCTTTTCTTTGCATCGGGCCACGACGTTGGAGAATATTGGACTCCGAATGGAATACAAGGGTTGATTGGTTGAGCAAAATCAGCTTGACGAGCCCCCATATCTGCGCTAACTCATGGTATCCAGCATCAAAAGCCACAGAAGCGTTATGAGCACACACGTCGGTACTCTTTCCACAGATACGATAGTTACACGCAAGCTCGCGTTTCGCTGGCAGTAGGTGGCCGAAATTATGGATAGACACCACAGTCTGCGATGCCTCAGGTAGCTTTGCTATCCCGCCACCAGCCGCTGATCGCTGCGAATTGTCCGTCGACCGCGGTCGATGAAAACCAAGACTTCCCGCGCTGCGCGGCCGAGCCGGGAACCGATGTGGTAATCCTGACATGTATATGCCAGATGAGCCGGAAGAGCTGGAAGATTCAACATCCGTGTCGTCTGAATAGTCAGAAGCACCATCGTCCGTGCTCGCTATTGTGCCCATTATACGGGGTCCAGGAGAAGCTGTTTGAAGACGACCGAACCCCTCAAAGACTTTATCTGTTCTGGACAGTCTAGTCATCTCCTTGAATCCCAAGTTTTCCAGCACAGATGACGACTTGTCCTTCTTGGGAGGAAAGAAGCACACCAAACGACCGTCGTTAGCCCAGAGTGCACCGCAAGCCTTGGCAACCGGAACCATCACGTTGGCATTGACCGGCCGAAGCAACTCAGAGCTCATTCCTAGATCCTGGCTATGCGACAAGCCTACTTCATCCTCATCGCTTGAATCCTCAGGCCATAACTCACCATTGACTGGGGATTTCACCGTCTCGCCAGCTTCTCCAAGTATCCACGCAACGCTTTCTTCCAGGGTACATTCTCCTAAAAGATAACGAACCACCCCCTCAAGACATCCTTTCTTTCGAGAAAGATATGTTTCCGCAATTGTTCGCAGATCCGAAACTAATCTGGCTGCCAGCTGGTCGGTCACTGCTGCTGTTTTCTGGATGCTGAATGTCGGCACCGCTGCTCTAGGGTAGTCCACTGGGAATTTGATATCCGCTTTCATGAAAAGACTTTTCCCGTCTGCACCCCACGGCCCATGCAATGATATAGTGGCTTTCCGTTGTCTCACGTTAACGGATTCGAAAGAAACCTTTGTGAACTTTTCGCCAACATGGGTGATTTCATCTCCTAATGTTTCAATATCCCAGCCTGATATTTTCACACCACGCATCCATGAGATGGGGTTGGTATCGGCCCTGAATTTTGACCTGCCCTGCATGCCTACCCTTGAGTCCACGTTCCCTCCCTGAGTCCAAGCACGTGAGTATGGCATTGAGATGGTATTTATCCCAGTTCCAATAGGAAGATGCAGAGCAGAAGGCTGCGAGCCGGTCAATGAACCAGACCCTGCGTCATCGTACTCCTCGGAACCATTGGCATCACGGAAAGTCCTATAGACCGCGCCTGAACGAGTAACATTCAAGTTATGAATAAACGACTTCCCTTTTTCGTAGCCGACGCGTTCCAAGACGTCTGGCTCCACTTTGTGTAGGCGAAGTTCCTTGTCAGCTCCCCAGGACACAAGCTGAAACTCCCTATGGTCGATTCCGTCCACAACTCCTCCGCGAGGCCTCCAAAGGAATTCTTTTACCTGACCCTTGTGGCCTGGGAAACTTTGTACCAATGGAAGGTCGTCGTTCGGGTCCGCACCTAGTCCAGCTCTGCGACTATACAGGTGTAGGTCGTTATTACCCCTCTGAGGCATGGCTAACACACCCCATCCGAAAGGAGTATTCCTTGCACGCCAAACGGGAAATGGGGTTCTGATTAACTTTTCGGGCACATCTCCTTCGGCGGTATAGTCCCAGAATTTGATGGTTTTGTCCAGTGAGCAAGTCACCAAAGCACCAGGCCGTACCCTGTTCCAGTCCACGCCGTAAATCTTGGTATTGTGCGCTTCAATAGATCGAATTGGGTATGCACCCATTCTATCGTCCCAAATCCGGAGGAACCTGTCGTGGGAGCTTGCAATCACATGAGGGTCTTGCCGGTTCCATTTAACCTGGGTAGCTCCAGCAAACCAATCCGAGAAAGTAATAGCAGGCCGCGAAGGCGTCCGTAAATCCCAGCTGTGTACAAAACTATCAACGGAACAAGTTGCTATGACATCCGGATGATGGGCTGAGAAGTTGATGTCAGTAATAGCCCGTGTATGAGCGTGCAAAACATGTTCGATGGAATTTTGCCATGTCTTCATTGCCAAGTTCCATACTAGCGCTTTCTGGTTCGACGTGCTCACAACCCAATGATCACGGGCTGCAAATGGCGACCACTGGACGTCTGCAACCTCCCATGGCGTATGGTGCGGGAGATACCGAGGCGGCGAGTAGGGCGAATCCAGGTCAATGACATGAAGACCCTCTTTTGACGCCAGTACTACATCCCGTCCACACGGCGATATTGACATAGAGCCGACAGGCTGATCCACATGGAACGAACTATCCTCACCAAACGTCGGACTTTCAAAGGCCGACGTCAGGGGCCTGGACTCGGCCGAATTGGGCATAGTCTATCGCGGAAGCTTGGACAAGCTCCTCCACGCCCCTATCGTCCGTATGCAGTCTCAGAATCGCTTAGATGATTGAGAGCTCTCAGCCATATAACGCGCTAGTGGGGAATAGTCGAATGGTCCGTATGGTATTCTCATTTCGGTAAGACTGTGGATAGTTCGCTTGGCTATGCAATATGCAAGGATCTGAAGCAATTGTATATGCGCTCTGCACATTCGAGAAACCGGCCGGAAGGGAACCTAAGTCGGAGGCATTTCCGTAGATATCTGACGCTCTGTCCAGCAGCTAATGTAGTGTCAATCGCGCGTTAGTCAAAACTCGTTGAAGTGTATACCCTGGCAAAATTCTCGCGACTCACCTCCGCAGCAAGCCCAACGTCTGTGCAGATGATCTATAATTATGGGTTTCTCCGCCGAAACGAACCTAGGCTGTTGTGGAGAGCTTCATCGATGAAACGAGGGATTGCGGAAAAGGCTCGTGTGGCAGCCGTAGTGGATACGGGAGATGGTAACGACCCAGGGCGCAGCACCCCTCTGTCGGTCACATCGAACTTATCCAGGGCGAAGTATCAACAGGACGGCCTTTTGTTCGTTTTGGGTGATCCGGCACACGACACTTGTTAACGAGTTGTTATTAACTTATGTTTTGAGCTTCCTGCTATTCCACGGTGCACTGAAAAATCATTTTGAACTGCAAAATATCAGGAAGTTCGCCAGACAACAAAGCTATAACACCCCCGCCGTTGATATCCCGCGAACTACGATAAGCCCCTCCCAAGATGGCGTTACCCAAGAGAATTGTGAAGGAAACGGAGCGTCTTATGGCAGAGCCGTAGGTTCTTTCTGGTACCTATAATGTTTCGGATGGCCGATCGCTAATGGATTATCGTGTTCTAGGGTCGCTGGCATCAATGCCGTGCCTCACGAGGAGAACCTAAGATACTTCGACGTCTCGATTCACGGGCCTGTGCAATCTCCATATGAGGGTAGGATCTATCCGCGAAGCATGTTCTGCCACTGGAGTGGGTTATAACATTTTGTCAAATAGGTGGTATCTTCCGTCTCGAATTGTTCCTGCCGGAAGACTACCCCATGACACCTCCGAAGATTCGATTTTTGACCAAGATCTACCACCCTAACATCGACCGTCTTGGGCGTATCTGCTTGGACGTTCTCAAAAGTAATTGCCATCCGTGAACATTCAGATGTTCCATGGAACAATGAGCTGACATTGTTCACAGACAACTGGTCTCCCGCCCTACAAATCCGCACAATTCTGCTCTCGATTCAAGCACTGCTTGGGGCACCCAACCCGGATGATCCCCTGGCCAATGATGTGGCTCAGCGCTGGAAGGAGGATGAGCCAGCCGCGATAAACACTGCGAAGGAGTGGACTAGAACACATGCCATGACTTGAGTACGAGGAGATCGGAAAGAAAAGTTTGGTTCGAGTATGTTATGACGACGAAAGTACGAGCTACTGAGTGATTGCTATGAAGAGGCAACTACCGTATCCATAGACTTGTTTCTCTTGGTGCTTTGCGAGCTCCTATGCCTCTTGGACTCTTCGTTATTTATGAGCAAGAAAGCAGTCCGCGCTTTCCAACTTTTATTTAGCATTTCTGACTCTGGTTTCATTTGCAGAGCAGGGGCGTATTGTATGGAAGGTTGCATGAGATTACCTGGCTATATTTCAGTTTTTCGTCCCCTGATTAGGGATATTTCTATCTTGTTTCTGCGACAGCTTGTAGAGAGCCAATAGGCCGAAATATAGCATCCCAATGGCTCTATATATCATGTCTTCGAAGCCGCCACGTCTGGATGAGATGCCTCTAGCCCGTCGAGGCAGTCCTGATAGCGTCACTGAAAACACGTTTCATGGGATCTCAATATCAGGAACGATAGGAAAGACAAAAACTCCGGCATAGAAATCATAATGTCCTCAAAAGCACTTCCTTGGAAGGACAAGAAAGGCGAATATATGGAGTTTGACTGTATTAGAAGCCGTAAATCACAGATATATTCCTACTTCTTTCTCGCAGACATAAAGCTCATCTGTATTTATCTCCTCTTTACGAAGGATTTTATATTTAATATCAGTACTATTCACAGAGAGGACTGTCAAAGCATCTGCCAATGTCCCATTACCACAATGGCAAGGTTCTCCTACACTTCCCCTGCATTCACTCTCAGCCTCAGCAAGCCGCAACATTGAGCACCAAACATTACAACCAGCTGCCTTCTCTTGTTCTCTCTCTTCTCCTCGAGACAGTTAATTACATCCCCTGCAGCATGGGTCCCACGAATCGTACCAGCGCTGGTGACAGCAACGACAAGGCTTCTTTTGACGAACAGTCCCTGGGGTCCATTACCAATTCTCTGGAGCCCTCTAAGACCCAGAGCGACAAGAAGCGTGATAGCCAGGATAAGGAAGAAAACCAGTAAAGAATCTCACCCTGCTGTGTCTTTGGAAGATCACTAGCTGAAAAGAGAGTTTCTAGGTCTGCAGCTTCGGAAAACGATTCTGGGCCACATGATACTCAAACTAAGGATGAACTCAAGCAGCCCGAGGCCACACTGCATACGAAATATAACATTGGTGCGAGCCAACCGCTTCCCGATATCCCAGAAAGCTCCAAATCAGATCCCTTGACCAAGGATGCCAAAGTACATGAATCTTTCATGAAAAGGCTGAGCGCGTGCACAGGCAGCCAATCGAAGGCTGCAAATGCCTCTGGGCGATCTAGCATGCATTCGATTTCTGGCTTTCGAAGCCTTCGACGCCTTTCGCGCCCTGGCTCAGTTCACGTCCAAGCAGCCAATCAGACGGGTTCTAGAATGAGCCGTGCTGCCAGTGTGCGAAGTAGCCTGACACCGAGGTCTTCAGGCTCCCACGGTATTATTTCCAGTATTATGAGACCACCTAGCGGTAAAGTGCCCCAACTACCTCTCTGAGCATGCAGCGTGGATGCTCTGTGAAGCTGACTTGTGTCTATCCCAGTCAATCCTACCACAGTCGGCCTTGATCTATTGGAATTCTTCGAGCCAAGCAACATATCAGGGCTAGATGCCCCCCTAAAAAAGGGTAAGCCTCATGGCATCTCTATATTGTCAGTCACGAAGTATTAACAGCCTGTTAGGCAGACCAAGAGCCGGGGACGACTTCGACCGCAAAGAGAAGGCAAGGCCGTACTATTGAATACATAAACCAACCTAATCTCACTAACCAGAGAGAAAACAACAGCTTGAGATCATCCGCTATGTCACCGATACCGGGATCAAATTACGCGCCCTGGACGACCCCGAAGCTCCGCAGAGACCCGACGATTCTAGAATATGGGATACCAGGAACTTGAGATGCGCAAAGTGCCTAGGATCATGTGCGGTATGCGACGATGCGTGCTGCATTTACGAGGGTGCGCGCCGCATTGCGGATAACCCATTGTCTGAGAATTTCATAGTTGATCAGGCGGAGAAACTGGTCATGGCCATTGGGATGCTAGGGCGTGACGTCAAGGACCTAACCACCTTAACCAGATGCACTGTGCATGGAGGATGCGGACGGAATGTCTGCACAAAGTGCTGTGGCATTTGCTCCAATGATGTTTGTCGCGACATACAATGCAGAGTACGTATATGATCTTGATAATACTTCCTCCATGACCACTCGATATGGGTATTGACCTAGTCATGTAGGAATGCAAGCCGAATCCATGGGGTTCTTGCGACTGGCACTGCTAACTCATTGCACAACCATGATGAAGAGGAATTGGAGGTTAAAAGAAAAGAAATTGGAACAGAATGAACTGAAGCACCATAGTACTTTGAGTTATGCCTAACAGAAGGGTTGACAATTGCAGAGAAACTAAACCCCTAATTCAACATTTGTAAGAAACATGTACATCTGCAATAGATATTCATTGTCAAAAAAAATAAAAAATAAAAATAAATAAAAATAAAAATAAACTACTGCAGGTATACTTCCTGCCATTCACTCGATGAGACGTTCAACTCGGTCAGCCAAGGGCAGCCGAGGTCACGTGCCGCACTTTAGCGAGGCTCCGCACGGCGCACCACAATTGTGTCAGTCTCACGACCAGGTTGCCGCAAGAGACCGTTTCGACTCAACCACCCAACGCCAACCGACAACAACAGACCGGCTGCGCATCTCCAACAACCAAGATGCGTACCTACGACGACTCTTTCAGCGGTCAGAAGATCTACCCTGGCAAGGTGCGTTTTTGAACGAATTCAATCCCCTCTCCCCTTGCCCCAGGGCAAGCAGGCCTGCCCACCGACCGCCACCCCGGCAAGATCGAACCCATGCGCGGAAGGGACATTTGGTTCCATATATTTGCAAAAAGTTGAACATGGTTAACATATTGGTGGTTTCGAAATTTATAGGGTAAGCTGTACGTCCGTGGCGACAGCAGGATCTTCCGCTTCCAGAATGGAAAATCCGAATCCCTCTTCCTCCAGCGCAAGAACCCTCGCCGGTTATCCTGGACTGTCCTGTACCGTCGCCAACACAAGAAGGGTATCTCTGAAGTCAGTACCGCCCGTTCCCTTTGTTTTCGAATTGTTGAATGGATGGTTTCCGTGAAGAGGAGGAATATGGAGGAACGTCGACGCACGCATGTTCGGATATCGTGCCGGTCCAACATAATCGCAGAAAGAAAAAATCAAGACGTGGCTTTTGAGGACGAAAGGGAAACCCGGAATCTACGCCAATTATGGATAGATGGAAGAATGGTTAATGCTGACGGGTGATTTTTTCAACACCAACAGGAAGTTGCCAAGAAGCGCACTCGTCGTGCCGTGAAGTCCCAGCGTGGTATCGTCGGTGCCGACCTCGATGTTATCAAAGAGCGTCGCAACCAGCGCCCTGAGGCTCGTGCCGCCGCCCGCCAGCAGGCCGTCAAGGAGGGCAAGGAGAAGAAGGCCGCCTCCGAGAGCGCCAAGAAGGCCGACAAGGCTAAGAACGCTGCCAGCGCCGCCAAGGGTGCTGGTGGTCAGCGCATCCAGAGCAAGCAGGGTGCTAAGGGCAATCGGAAATAAGCGCGGTTCTGACTGGCTTGGGCTGGGGGAGTATTGAGAACAAGGAGAATATCATATCTCGGATGTTGTGAATTTGGGAGTTTATTTGTTTCCTTAAAACAAAATATGATACTTTACAACAACAACAACAACAACAACAACAACAACAACAACAACATTTCGGCGTATGAGCAACGGGGTTTTTGCGGGACGGAAGAGACATCTCGCTCGGCTTTCAGATAGGCCTTTTTTTAATCCCTATGCGCCATGGATATTTTACCAGGAAATGGAAAAATAGATGTGATGTGGAGTCTCCGTTGCTATCCCAGTTTAGCTGTAGATGAAACGTCCCAGTGCGACTTTCAATCTTTAAATTTACTACTTGGCCAGCGTATCTACTCCGTACTCCGTGCTCTAACTCCATACTGCCTGTACGATGTCATGGCGATCCGGCTTATCATAGCGGATCACCTGATTCGTAAGGAACTGTGACAATACCATACGCCAGACCCTAATCAGACCTGTAGGGCTCAAACCTAGACTAAGCCCGATTGGGAGCCCGCTGGCAGACGATGGCTTGTCGTTGAATCTTTAAAGAGTCATATAGATACATGAAAGCGCAGGGTTTAGCCAGGTAAAAGAACTATAAGAACCTTCCACTCTTCACCCGAAATCCGTTTCCAAAACTGTTTCAAAAGGCATCAAATTCAAACTGGCACCCGCAACTCTTTCCGCCTCAGGCATAAATACGGTCACGTTACCCAGAAACCTCGCCATCTCGCTTACCGGAGGCGGTCTACCGCGCTTTGCCCACAAGAGTTGCCGCCTTCTTATCCTCTCCTCTCTCCTCTTTCCTGAACTCACCAACTATACTCATCAAAACCAGCAGCTATGGGTAAGGTTCACGGATCTCTCGCCCGTGCGGGTAAGGTCAAGGCTGCGACTCCTAAGGTGGGTTTTTTTTCACCTTTGTCAAGCTGCCCTTTTCTTGATGTTATCGCGTGGTCTATGGGATGGATACTCGCCACCGAAGGGCAAAGAGGAAGAAACAATTTTCCATCTGGAGGAAATTGGCGGATGGATTTTTATTCGCGATTCGGGGCGATATGATAACATGAACAACAAATGCTGATTGGGGTCCTATGATGAACACAGGTCGAGCCGCAAGAGAAGAAGAAGAACCCTAAGGGCCGCGCCATGAAGCGCCTAAAGTACACTCGCCGTTTTGTGAACGTTACCATGACCGGTGGCAAGCGGAAGGTACGTCAATCGACACGTTACAATCGATGAAGAAGGGCGGTGGAGAAGGAACTGGGTTATTCCATGCTGTCGCATGGATATATCGATTTCTGGCTTCGCCTGCCTTTCTTCGTTGAACGACCCGTAACGCGAGATGAGAACATCATGAACCTGTCGGCTAATGAAATTCGAATAGATGAACCCCAACCCGGGCTCGTAAACTAGTCAACCCTCTCCTTCAGACGGTGTCAAACGATAGATGATGGCTACCGATCTCGCCCTCATCGACCGACCGACCGACCGACCAATCGAACTGGCCACAAGACAAGAAATATTCGATGAGCGAGAATCGTCATCTTAACTCCGGGGGTTTGTGCTGGTGGGGGGATTTGTCAAGCGTCTCGAAAACCATGTGATGATATCAAAATGAAAGAAGCGCTTGGTTTTCTCTTTTTAACTCCATAAGTTAATGGGTTCATGAATGAGACTTCCGTGGGATTTTCTGTTCTCATTTCTTTTCGAAACAGCAAGAGGGAAATATCCCTCGTTTTCCATGTCTACTGCATTACACCAGATAATGGATGTTCGCTGGTTTGTCTCTCTCGAATGTCGCCGTAGTCACTGGAAGGATATACATGCTGTGCCTTAAATGCTTGATCTATTAATCACTATCATGGAAGACTGCAGTCACCGTGCAACATCCTATCCATACATAGCTGTCCGAATAGACTAATCCATACCCGTGTACCCTGCCCATTGACCTGCCTCAGGATCTATCTATATAGCCGTCTAATATGATAGTGAATGCCTGTCTGAAAATGCCTGATGAACCCAGACCGATAAGTAAACCCGTTTCTCTCTCAAGAAGATCTCAGTAGTAATGCGCCATTTCGAGACCAGCACGCTTGAACCCGCACTTGACGTAGAACCCTTCATTTGCCTCTGAGCAATCGAGGATGCTCTACATATTGTCAGCCACCGCATCATCATAGTACGAAAGCCATCGAAATAGTAAGTAAAGGGGGAGGAGCGGAGTGAGAATACCTTATAACACCCAACGTTAGCCGCAACATAATCCAACGCCTGAATAATCCTCAACCCCAACTTCTTCCCCTGCTGCCCCTTCTCAACAGCAATATCCTCGATATGCCCGACCAGCCCCAGATTGTGAATGAACTTGCGCTCGACGATCAAGCTCCCTGTGCCGACGATCCGCTCCGCATCATCGCACACCACCAGCAGGTAGTACTCGTCATTGCGCGCCGAGATCCAGTCGTACCGCTGGTCCCACTGCTCGTCCGTCACGTCGCCCACCGTCGTCAGCACGCGCAGCACGTCCAGGTAGCCGCGGTGGAAGTCGGAGCGGCGCAGGGGCCGGATGGTGTAGCCGTCGGGGAGGACGGCGAGGACTTCGGGGGAGATAAGATTGCTGGTGAAGAGGGGGGTGTCGGGGCCGGCAGTGGGCGTCTGGGGGGTTGGTTTGGCCGTGAACGAGGGCATTGGGGGGTTTGCGAGTGTGGTGGTGTTGGTCATTTCGGTGGGTTGGTGTTATGTATCTTCAATGAAGCGGTGGGTGTTCGGAGAGTCAGGAGCAGGGCCAAAGTCGGCAAAACCTTGTAGTCAAACGAGGCAAGATGCAAATTGAATTTCGAATTGTAGGGGTCCCTACTAGAGAAAGCAATGCCAGGTGAGTCTTGAATCGTGAAAGGAAGCAGTAGGGTGGAAGGAACGAAGGGGTGAGCAGAGGGAAGTGCGGCGGCTTCCGCAAGAGGAAAAAACAGTGCCGGTATCCAGAAATCTCCGAACGCTGTCTTACCTGGGAACTTTTCTCCTAAGCCTCAACAAGGATATGAAACGGGTGGAAGCAAAATTGAAATAAGAATTGATCTTAGCAGGGTGTTACTGACGGGGCAAAAAGTAGTATATATATAGTCGGTCTATGGTTTCATACTGTATACTACAGAAAGTCGGTATGCGAAAGTAGATAGTACATTTGATTCTTCAGTATACAAAGCGACGCGCTGATCCTGGCTATCAAGATTTATCCAAGCACACAAAAATTGAAAATATATAGCACCCATATATCACGCTCCCATTCCGGTCATCCAAGCCAAATCCGGACTCGTTTTATATAGCGTCATCTGCTTATTTTATCTCCTTGGGAGCTAACATCAGCTCCGGGCGGACGTACTTCTCGAATTCCTCCTCGGTCAGAGCCTTGAGGTCCAGAGTGCTCTGCTTCAGGGTGATGCCCTTCTTGTGGGCGTTCTTGGCCACCTTGGAGGCCATGTCGTAGCCGATGACGGGGTTCAGGCAGGTGACAAGCATCAGACTGATACAGATTAGCTTTTCATGATTGCAACGGAGAAGGGGGAGGGAAGGCCTACCTCTCGTGGAGAAGAGTGCTGATTCTCTCCTCGTTGGCCTGGAGGCCATGCACCAGATTCTTCTCGAAGCTGGCCATGCCGTCGGCTAGGATGCGCACGCTGTGGAGGAGATTGCGGATGATGGAAGGCTTGAACACGTTCAGTTCGAATTGGCCGTTCATGCCACCAATGGTAGCCGCAACGTGGTTACCCATCACTTGCGAGCAGACCATGGTGAGGGACTCGCACTGGGTCGGGTTGACCTTGCCAGGCATGATCGACGAGCCAGGCTCGTTCTCGGGGAGGATCAGCTCGTTCAGACCGCAGCGAGGGCCGGATCCGAGGTAACGGATGTCCTGGGCGATCTTGAACAGCGAGCCGGCAAGAGTGTTCAGGGAACCAGAAGCCTCGACGATTGCGTCGTGAGCAGCGAGGACCTCGAACTTGTTGGGAGCGGTCTTGAATTCGGTGCCGGTCAGCTTGGAGACCTCAGCGGCGATGGCCTCGTCGAAGCCCTTGAAGGTGTTCAGACCAGTACCGACAGCGGTACCACCCTGGGCCAGCTGGCGGAGGTGGGGGATGCTAGCCTCAACACGCTCGATGTTACGGTCAAGCTGGGCAACGTAGCCGGAGAATTCCTGGCCGAGGGTCAAGGGGGTAGCATCCTGCAAGTGGGTACGACCGATCTTGATGATCTTTCCGAAAGCCTCAACCTTGGTCTGAAGGGAGTCGCGCAGGCTTCTCAACGAAGGGAGCAGAGTGTTCTCGAGCTCGACGACGGCAGCAATGTGCATAGCGGTGGGGAAAGAGTCGTTGGATGAAGCGGACATGTTGACGTGGTCGTTGGGATGGACGGGCTTCTTAGTACCCATGGTGCCACCCAGGATCTCGATGGCACGGTTGGAGATGACCTCGTTGGAGTTCATGTTGGACTGGGTACCGGAGCCCGTCTGCCAGACGACGAGAGGGAAGTGGTCGAGCAACTTGCCCTCGGCGACTTCGGTGGCAGCTTGCTTGATAGCCTCACCAACCTTGGGGTCTTTGCGCAAGTCGTTAATGCTATGATCATATTATCCCTCTATGAAATAAAATTGCTTACCAAGGCCGTAGCGGACGTTCACGGTGGCCGCAGCACACTTTAGGATACCGAATGCCTTAATGACGGCCTCAGGCATACGGTCCTGGGGCTGGTTGATGTTGAAGTTGCCCAGGGAGCTATGCATAACCATCAGAACTCCATCGTCCTCTCATATAAAAGAAAGTTATCGAGATCGCAATGAAGGCTTACCGCTGGGTTTGCGCACCCCAGTACTTGTCCGCTGGAACCTGCCAGACGCCTCCCATTAGCAACGATTTCGGATATCCCTATAGAGCCCAAACGGCGCACTCACCTGGATCTCACCAAAGGCATCGCTTTCTGTTCGAGAAGCAGCAGACTGTTCATAGTAGCAGCTATCAGCACCTGCTCCAAACCAAACCCACCCGGGTCCTAATCGCTCAAGCCTACCATTGTTCCGGTAGTAGCAAAGGTTCTCTTGCTGGAAAGGTTGTTCCAGGACTGAAGACGAGGGAACTGCTGGCCCTGTCGGCTATTGGAGCTCAGCACATAGCGGCTACTGAATGACGACGAAGCGGGGGAACGAGCAGCAGCAGCAAAGGCCAGAGCCGAACGGACGACTGCGGGGGAGGAATTGGAGGAGCGCGAGGCCAGCGAGGCCATAGAGCGCACCGCGGTTCGGGAGGGAAGAGTCGCCATTGTGGGGGAGGGGAGAAACCGAGGTAGGCTTAGAACCTTGAAGTAGAACTGAACGTGCTTCTTTCTCTTGAAGAAAAGAAAAGAGGAATTGACGCTATTAAAGACGCCGAATACCCAACAACGCCGTCTCTCCGAAGAACGCTGCCGACTTCTCCCGGCCCGGTATCGGCTTGACAGCGTTACGGAGAGGTTTGTAGGGGTACTGTGGTATGGTATGGTAACCACCGGGGCAACTATCCTCCGTCAGTGCAGATGCGTTGATCCGGCAATTATCCTAGGGCTAGCAGGGTGTTGAGATGCCCTGAGATGGACATCGAGAGAGTTGACGAGCACTACTGCTGCCAGGCTATCCTCTACAGCACGGAGTATACGAGGGGTCTGACCCTGTAGGCAACGGCAGCCAATTTATCAGTCAGTATACATGATATCATATAGACGGCAGACCCCTCCAGTATCCATGGACTGCCCTATTTTGATAAACCAGAAAGCGTACAATTGCTTTTCTTTAACTGAATGTCTGATGGTCTTTCTACTCGAGCTCTTATTATAGCAATTCAGACTTACAGACTGTTCGACTGCTTGACACTGTTGAAGTCAACTGGATCCACGCACAGACAGGTTAGTCATCCTGCTGGTGGGATTACTTATTTCATGCGGCATTCACCAGAAGGAAGGTTACCTACCCTTACGCCTACACATGCCCAGGTGCTAATAGAGGATCGCCAGACTCTTCATACGTACCTCATATTTCATCCAGTCAGAACCAAACAAGCAGGCGTATAACGCACGTACCATGACGATCCTCAGCACTCTGGGCCCAGTGGCCACGGATGAGATCTTTGACCTGAATCGGGAATTCTTTAACGACACGCACCCTCAAAAAGCCAGTCTGGGTGTGGGCGTCTTCCGCACCGATGATGGCAAGCCCTGGCCGCTGCCCGTAGTACGCGAGGCCGAAAAGCGCCTCTTGGAAGACGACAGCCTCTTCCGCCACGAGTACACGGCCATCGAGGGTGACATGGAGTTTGTGCGCCTTGCGCGTGACGTGCTATTCAACTTCCACGGCAAAGAGGGCAACGAGAAGGCCATTGCGCGTATTGCTTCGGTGCAGACCGTGGCTGGGACGGGTGCCAACCACCTGGGTGCGCTGTTCCTGTCCCGCATCATGAAGCCCCGGCAGGTGTGGCTGTCGGATCCATCGTGGGCGAACCACGACACGATCTGGGATCTGGCGGGCGTCAGGCGCGTCAAGTACCCATATTTCAACCCGATCACGCGGCTGTTCGATTTCGAGGGTATGATGGCCAAGTTGGAAAGCGAGGGCCAGGAGGACGATATCATCCTTCTGCATGCGTCCGCGCATAACCCCACCGGCCTGGACCCCACCAAAGAGCAGTGGAAGGCCATCGCGGACCTGTGCGAGCGCAAGAAGATCTTCCCATTCTTCGACTCGGCGTACCAGGGATTTGCGTCGGGGTCGTTGGAGGAGGACTCGTGGGCGGTGCGGTACTTCTTCAATGAGAAGCCAAAGATGGAGATGTGTGTGGCGCAGAGCTTCTCCAAGAACTTCGGTCTGTACGGTCAGCGCGTTGGCGCGTTTCATTTCGTCCTCGCGGAGAACGCGGAACACCTCAACAAGCTTGTCGTCGACAACCTGTGCCATTTTATCCGTGGCGAGTTCTCAATGGGTCCCTCGGCCGGTCCGACTATCGTCAAGAAGGTCCTGAAAGATGAGGGCCTGACGGCGGAGTGGCATGAGAACATGCGCACGATGAGTTCGCGGATCCGGTCCATGCGCCAGACACTCCATGATGAGCTCGTGCGTCTGGGGACTCCGGGTACTTGGGAACATATTGTGCAGCAGGTATTCGCCTCCTTCTCATTATCTCTCTGATATAAATATGCTAACGACAGTAGAACGGAATGTTCTCCTACACTGGCCTGACGCCCAGCCAAGTCCAGGCGTTGAAGGAGAAATACCACGTCTACCTCCTCAAGTCCGGCCGTGCTTCTATCAGTGGCTGTAAGATTACCCGACAGCTAATATGTACATATATCTTGTTGATGCTAATCTATGCCAACCAGTGAGCACCAAAAACGTCAAATATGTCGCCCAGGCCATTGACGATGTCGTCCGTAACGTGAACTAGGAGATTCTGACTTATGCCGAATATGATATGATCAGAACTTTCAAAAATCATATAGAGTTACGTAGATAAGAGAGGTTTTGTTTAGTAATCTAGCCTCTCTAGCATGGATATGCATGGATGGTCTTCATGATGATCGGAATTGAATCTTTCATTCTTAAACTGCCGTTAACTTACTAGTATTACTGTACAACAAGATAGAATTCTGAACCATACCCATTGAGACAACCACAACAAAAGAGAAAACATCCATTCCCGAATAATCATCTTTCGACAATGATTCTAGCTACCAGGAACAAGCCACACTACCTTACCGGATATAAGACGCCAATCAATCAACATAAAGTGTTGGAGTAGACAGACAGGAAGAAAGAAAGAAGGAACCCCGAGAACCCTTTGATCGTCCATGATTAAGAGTTTAAAGAGGAACTTCGTTGAAGTCACCTTCACTTTCTTTCCCCTTGCTCTTTTTCTCTCCGTTGCTAGTAGGCTGATCTTCGGCTTGGGCTTCGGATATCTCATGTGGAGGAGTATTTTCCGGTTCCTTCAGACCCACATTCCTCTCCGGTTGTTCTTCCTTCTCGTCCGGGGAGGTAGTCTCTGATGACTCGGGGGCAGGTTCGGGTTCACCGTTCTGCTTGGGCTGAACATCCTCGGGAGATCTCTTCTCAGAGGGTTGTTGTGATGCATCGTCCTTTGGAGGCGGAGGGGGCGGCGACTCTTCATCCTCCTCTGGGACCTCCTGCGTCTCTGCAGAGGGTGGCCGGCCATTCGTGCTCGCCGTAGACTGGCCACGTTCCCGCGAGGGCTGAGCTCGGAGGTTTGTCTGCGACTGAGTCTGAGCCGGTGCTTGGGCTGTGGTCGCTATCGATGGCGTGGAGGCATTATTGCGATGCTGCGTCGATCCGTGGATGGGACCTAATTGTCTCGCCTTGGGGTCCGCATTCAGGTAGTAACCCCGGACACTCACAATCGTGCCCTCAGCCTCACATGCACTTACCCACTCCGGCACCACGACGGGAATGTTCATCTCAACGGCCTTCTCCCACAGCGGGCCCCGTCCCTCCGTGCAGACAAAGTGCGTCGTGTCGATGCGGACCGTGTCGATCAGCTTACCCCCAATTCTGTCCAGTGCCGCTGCCAATGCCTCCTTCTGCTGCGGCGGAAGAACCCCCGCGGTGACCGTGATTCCGGACAGATCCGTCATCTTGTGCGTGCGGCAGGTCAACTTTTCCGACTGGTACGTGCCAGCGGAGGTACGCAGCACCAGGTGGAATGTGTATTCTGTGTGGATAGCGAGACCGCTGATCTTGGTACTACGCATTTCGAAAGGCCGAGGTATCGAGCCGGCCTTGGAGCCATTCCGGTAGAGAGACAGGGATTTGAGCGAGGCTGTGGCCAGATCGATAGGGTCCCATTCTAGAACCAGGGAGGTTTGCGTGGCATTTCGGAGACGGAGGACAGGCGGAGAGGGAGTCTTAATACCGTAAGTGTTCAAGATGCGTTTCTGTAGAGCCTGGAAATCGGACGCGCTGGTGGCTTCGGCGGCGTGGTTGCGCGCTACTGTGATGTCGACGATGCTGCCGGAGGCAATGTTGTTAGGGAGGAGTACGGACGGGAATTCGATCTGGTCAGGGGAACAGTTTCAATCAGCCAGCGTTCCTTTTCGCTCACAAATGCTTGAATAGGACCCTTTCCGGACCATCTCAGGTCTCGTTACTGCCGTGAAAGGCGGTCCTCCTCGTGAATTGCAGCGCAAGGGGTTTGCTTACGAGGCGATTGTCCTGGGTCAACAGTACAGCGACACCAGCGTCTACCTTGCCAACTGTCAAGGAGACCAACATATTGAGAAAGGAAAAGAAGTCAGAAAGAGAAATCCGACAGAATCAATCGGATAACGTAGAGAATAGGCGTCGTAGTCTAAATAACTAAATAACAGTGAGCGCGGAGACAGTTGTGGACGGGATCGGTGGTACCTGGTCGCAAAGGCGGGTTTGGTCTCGATCGGCCGTTACCGCTCGGTGGTGGGCGCCGTTCCGTAGTGGATTATCTAACGGCTGACTGGCACCCAAGCAAGCAAGCAATCACCACCAAAAGTTCGAGGTGCCTGCTCCTTCCACTTTCCTTTGAGGCGGAGGATGCAGCATGCAACACAATGGAAGATGAGGAAACAGGGAAGCTGCAATGGATGCAGGATGCCATGAACGTTGGGTATCAACACACCAATTGGCTGGTGTTGACCAGCACAGTGAAAGAACTAAAGCACGTGACAGATCCCTCTATGGCTGATTACTGGGAGAATATCTGCGCAGCGATTCATGAACTGCACAATCTTTACAAAGAAATGGGTTGACAACCTGCGACATGTCGACTGCAATAATGACCCATGCAACAAACAATCTCTTCTCCAGCATCTCCTGCAAAGCAGAGAAGCTGCTGGACTGGGTGTACTATCTAGTGATTGAAGCTGGCCCTTTTGGTTGTGCTCACAACCTAGTGGCTGAATTTGAAGCTCAGGCAGTGCCTGACATAGTAAAATTAATCTTTGCATGCTTTCATGTCTACTACATGGCCTCTTGTTTGTTCAGTGGGTTGTCCAACCATCTCCAGTGAGACCTCATCTTGCTGCAAAAGTTATGGGATTGCATGGATAGTATGGAGGTTAAATGACTTGTCCATGGCATGAAACACGGCAAAGCCTTTAGGCAAGCACTGAATGAGATTGTTCATGCACTAGAATCGCGGGCCTTGCTACGCCCAGAACTAACCCTGGAAACCAGGCCCAACCGGAGACATGAGCCAGATGACTCGCAGCAGGAGGAAACACTGACATTTCTGCTATGTAGCCTATAGTTTCAGGTAAGCAAGTCTTTTTTCACTAATAATATAGGGTTTGTAACTAATCTGCAGTAGGGAAATGCCCCTAACCTTAACTCAATTGTCCAGCAAACTCAGCGTCTCTGAATCCTAGGTCTGATTCACGACCTGCTTTCTCTTCGTGGGTCTGATTATGGGAGCCACCTTCTGGGATTTTGCTTCGGACACCATTGGGTGTTGTCTGGTGTTCAACATGACGCTGTTCCTCTGCGGCGCGTTCGGTCTGGCTGCTGATGGTGGCAATAGCTGGGTTGCGTATGTCCACCTCCACCCTAACTGCCTGTGTCCTGCCAGTAGCTGATATGGTGACAGTGTCTGCTCCTTGTTTGCCTGCTTCGGCTTGGGAGTTGGTGATAATCTGCCCGTGGACACCGCAACTTTCTTCAGATTCCTGCTGTTTGCATCGGGGAGTATCCTGAGCAGTATGGCTATTTTCTGGTCTATTGGCAATCTCATCGCTAGGTATCTACATTGTTCAATTAGCTATAGTAGCCATGCGACTGCTACAGCAAAGAAGCGCCAAGAGAAAGGTCAAGAATGCACCATGTCAGGTATCAAGGATATTCGAAAGTAAGATGCATTAGAGTACATTGGATTCGTCTATCTATGCTAGCTATAATACACAATACTCCGTACACGTACACGTGGTAATGTTATGGAAGTCGTAGCCGTCGTATATATGTCCGTCCCCATATGCAAGAATAGTCAAGTAATTATATATCATTGCCAATTGGCATTTCGCCCACGATTCCGCGGGCTGCTCCGGTCTGAATAGACCCTCTTCGACGACTTTGCTACTTCTTGTATCAAAATATCAAGCATGGACGCCGTCTGTTCTTGAATTGTCGAGAACTTCTCCTTCATACAGGGCGGAAGTACGACAATCTCGACGGACCCGGTCAAGCCCCTTTCTAAGCCCGGAGCTGCTGCCGCCGTCGTCACCCCATCCTGAACATGGCTCTGTATCTTCCTCCCTTCCCGGTCGAACCCTCGCGCCGCTAAAGCCTGCCGGAATGCGATGCGGGTTCTCCTGGCGCACCACGAGCGCACCACACCTTTAAATGGCTGCAATTTTTGTTTCGCAACCCTCCACCATAATGTGTTTGTATCTCGATGTGCGTACATATGAGCGATTTTGGGCCGGAGGGGGTGGTTAGGAGCCTCCAGGTATCGATGTGCGACGGGAGGATTAACCAACTTTGGGCTGTATCTCAAGACGAAGAGACTTGTCGAGGTGAGCGGCTTCATGGTTACCGCTTTTTCCCTTTTTCCTCCCAGGGAAAGGATCTTATCTAGGTCGTAGGGAGGGCAATTGTAGTAACTGCATATCTATCGTCGCTCATTCGAGAGCACCACCACCTCAGACCCAGCAACCAAAACAGTTATTGGAGAGGGAGAAAGAAAAGGAATAAAGGGGCGATACCTAAAGGCGTCTGATATCTCGCTAGTAGAGTTCAGGACAGAGACAATAATAGTAACCACAATATAGTGGCGAGACGTGCCTTCCTTTTCTTTTCTTTTCCCTTTTTTCTGCTTTTCTCTTTTTTCTGGGCGAAATCTTTGGATGCTTTGTTTTCGACCGGCAGAACAACAAGCGGTGACTAATCCCGAAACACCATTGGGCAGCGCCCGTGGCAAGCCTCAGGCAGAATCCAGGCCGCCACGCCACCCACTAACCGCGCCTTATATATTCGAAATTCTACCCGCCGTTCTCGACACTCCCCACACTTCCCTCTCATCATCCACGAGGTACGTCGAGGGACACCTTTTTTGGCTGGTTGGAGAGTATTATTGACTCGGATTCTCACAGTGCGTTGATTCGTCATGCCCAAGAACAAGGGAAAGGTATGTTGGTTCTCTTTTTCTGACACAGAAAATCCCCTGCCTCACCCATACAAATTTTCTTCTCTTCTCGTTATGACCACCACGCTTGCGAGAAATCCAGGTTCTGTGGTGGCGAGGAGGCTGAGAACCGGGCGAGACTGTCCATATGATTTTCTGTCTGCCAAAGGGAATATATGCTAACTGCGCACACAGGGCGGTAAGAACCGCCGACGAGGAAAGAACGAGAACGACAACGAGAAGCGCGAACTCGTCTTTAAGGAAGAAGGCCAGGAGTATGCGCAGGTCGTGAAGATGCTGGGCAACGGCCGTCTGGACGCCCTCTGTTTCGACGGCGAGAAGCGTCTGGCTCACATCCGTGGCAAGCTGAGGAAGAAGGTCTGGATCAACCAGGGTGATATCATCCTTCTCTCGCTGCGCGAGTACCAAGACGAAAAGGGCGACGTGATTATGAAGTACACCGCCGACGAGGCCAGGAGTCTCAAGGCCTACGGCGAGTTGCCCGAGAGTGCCAAGATCAACGAGACCGATACCTACGGCCAGGAAGGACTCGAGGACAACGTCGAATTCGACGAGGACCGTGAGAGTGAAGAAGAGAAGGAGATCGATGTCGACGAGCTCTAGGCTGGTTCCTCAGCCAAAACCTCCTTCACCCCGCTACCAAACAAAAAAAAATTTTCTTTTTCTATGTATTCAGCCTTGCCAAAGGAAGAGCGCGCTACTGGGATTACCTTATATCTCTTAACCTCACATCCACAAGCCCCGCATTCGCCGTTGGTTCCTGCGCCGTGGTCTCTGCGCCGTGGTCTAATACAATCCTATCCGTTCGGAATTTCATGGTTACTCTTGTGGAAGGATTTCCTTCAGTCGACTTGACGATACGTACGACATCCGACTGTCTTTCGGAACGGTGATAATGAATATGGATCGTATTTACGGTGCCCCGCTTCGAATTAGGGCTTCCTTTTGTTTTACTCTCATCCAGTGCCGCTCCCTCAAGACAAACCATCTAGGGCCTGAATCATCGATAAGGAGGGGTGGAGGAGGATCCTAATGTTCGCACATCATATCGGGACTATGGAAAACCCCCTTCGACAACAGAACCCCGGTATGGAATGACGATGTGGGATTTTACAGGGAAGGGAAAAAAGAAAGAGTTGGTTGCAATGCTTTGGGATAGAAACTTTTGCTCGCATATGGCGTCCTTTTCTTTTCTTCAGTTTCCCTGTCTTTCTCATTTGTTTCTTTCATTGTTGTTTTTTTTTTCTTCTGAACATAATGATAGATTGATGAGGAAGATTATGAGAATAAACTTTTCAAAAAGTCTTTTTTGTTCTAGTTTTCGTAGATATTTATCCCCTACCCCCCGTAAACAGCACTATCTACTTTTTGAGGGACAGCAAAGAAGAGAAATTATGTATTCTCAAACACACTCTTCCTAAAGAACCCTACAATCTTCCTTGCCGCCTCCTTCCCAATTAACGGATCCAAGTCGTCCACATCCATATTAGCAATCTCACTGATGTTCCGCGTGTCCAGAATCAACCGCTCCAACACCTGCGGCGTCACGCCAGGCACGGCGCGGAGCATCTCCTGCGGGGTAAGATTGAAGATTCGATGCTCGATGCCAGCGGCGGCGGTAGCGGCCAGAACGTTCCCTCCTGGCCCTGAGCCACCGGGTCCTTGCTGTTGTTGTTGTTGTTGTTGGTCTTGGTCTCCGCTAAGGTCGATGTCAAGACCAGTCTGAACGGCTTTGATAGGGTCCGGCTCGGGATTGTTCTTCTTCAGCTCCGCGAAGATCTCGGCGGTTTGGTATGGCGATGAGGACCAGATGATTTTCAGCCGCGGGAAGGTGAGTGTTAACAGGACGAGGAGGTGTTGTGCGGATTTCGGACTAGAGGGGTTAACGAGCGAGCTGCTGGCGGACACGGAGGTAGCCACGGTCCCAGACGAGGAGAACCCGAAGTCCGTTAGGAAAGTGGTACCGGGCGTAGCGGCGGAGGTGAACGCGTCGAACGTGAAGGATTTATTCTCGTCGAACTCGATGAGAAGTAGCGGGTTCTTGTAGTGCTGCAGCATCGTCTCGGCTTGGTTGTATAGCCGGCCGTTGCGCAGCGAGGTGATGAGGTCGCGGACGGATTTGCGCTCGACGCAGATGTCCGGTGTGAGCACGTAGTCACCGACGGTTAGTTGGCAGGGAACGATGACGATGCTGTTGCCGTGGAGGAGGGAGGGCAGAGCGCTGCGGAATTCGCGCACGTCTACCACGACTCGGGGTGGTGAGGCTGTGGCGGCCAGGCGGCCTCCGCCGGCGATGCGAGTGTTGACAGTTCGGAGGAAGTATTCTTGGGGGTCTTCCATGCTTTTGTCGTGGGTGAGGGTTACGGCCATGTTCTGTTTGTAGTTAGTGGGCTTTGATTTCCCCTTATCAGCTTGTACTTGATGATTGACTTACACTTTTCTCTTTGATAAGTTTGCTGAAAGAATCCTTCTCGCGCCTTACGGCACTCAAATATCGCTGCTCTTCAACAGAACCGCCATAATAGATGAAATAGACCTTCACGTTGCGCCCAACATGCGAACTGCGGTAGACCTCGACTCGTCGGATGAATGCCGGCTCTGGCTCGTACATGATGATGTATCGTGGCCGGACCTCCTCCAGGATATGTTCGTCCATATCACCGTCATAGGGATGTACCACGACCAGGTCATTCATATCGTACAACTCGTAGAAACCTTCCATATCTTCCAAATCGTCGACGATAATTTCCTCCTTTTGGGTCTCCTCGACTTCGGTAGGTTGGATCTCGTCTAGCAGACTGGTCACCTGGTCCGGCTGTTCGACCTCCGTCTGCACAGTGCTGTTTGGTACACGGCCTGCAGCCGAGGAGACTGCTGCGCCGCCGCGCACTCGACGTCGCTTGTTTGGAGGGGCTCGTGCTCGTGGGTTCTGTGGTGGTGGTGGTGGTGGTGCAGGCGAAGCCTGACTTTTGCCTGGTTGTGATTCCTCATTGGCTGGCTTAGAGGATAGGTTTCGGTTGACATTTGAAAGGGAACGCTTCCAATCCAGGTAGTCACGTAGTCTGCGTCGCATCATGATTTCTGCAGACGACCCGATGTTTTCTTCAGATGTCTCATCTAGGTCATTATCGATCTTGACATGCATCGTCCCAAGATACTCGCGAAGCTGCCGGCAGGTCCGTTGATCACTGCACATGATCAAGGTGGTATTGTTGGACTCGTCCATGTTAGCTGGGTTGAAATAGGTGTCTTGCTCGATCTCCTCGAGAACCTCCGTCAAAACTCGCCATTTGGGCTGCTCTTCCAAAACGGGTTGCAGAGTCGAAGGGAATGAACCCGAAGTGGGGATTTCATGGCTTATTTTCCCCTGGTATACTCTGGACTTGGCCGTCTGGAACAGGATATGAGCGGCATCCAGGAAGAGCCATGGCGAGAAGTTGTGTCTAGTTGATCCTGGTGGTGGAGAATTGGCAGCGACGATGGTATCGAGATATTTGACGAACGAGACGGCGTCGTAGGTGAGTAAAGCACTTTCCGGGTTTAGTGAAAGGATAGCATACGGGGAATCATCGCCTGCACGTACTGTAGAATCGCCCGCAGGTCTGTCAGGTCATTGACAATCTGCCGGGTCCTAAAGCTCACGCGATGCCAGATATGATCGAGCTGGCGTCTGATGACAATATCAAAGCTCCTGTGCAAGGCACTGTCGAGGGTCCAATCCTCCACGTCGATCCCCGTGTTCGCCTTTTTCAACTCGCCGATGCTGATTTCCACGCACTCCATCACAGCATTCTGGATTTCGCGCATCTTCTCGGTCATTGGAACTTCTAGCTCGATCACTTCGGCTTTCCTCCGCCCTTCTAATGACTCGGCGACGGTGACATGGAAGCGTGGCCAGAGTGACGCCTTGCGCAGGAAGAGGTTGCGCATCGAGTTGGCCAAGGGGGCAAATCCTGTTGTGAAGGGCTCTGGGGAATCCGAGAAGGCCTTGAGGAAGCCTGACCTGTTGGCTTGCCGATAGATTCGGATGATGAAGGCTTCAGTGGAAGTAGCCACAATTCTGTCATAATATTTCAGCACATGATTCTTCTCCGTCTTTTGGAGGTAGACACCCACTTGTCAGCATGGAGAATGACCATTCCAGTGACTTTTTCGGGATCAAGGAGCTCTGAAGCAATCTCATTAGCACACGCCGTTCCGGCTGGCGACCAATCCACGTACTCGACAATAGATCGACGACAAGTATTCTGGATGTCACACTCAGAATACCCCCGCCGGCGTAGAGCTTCTCTCTGCTGTTGTCAGCCCAACCCAGTCACGTCGTCCGTTTCCGAATTCACCGGAACAATGACATACCGCATCGGCACCGTCGCCCGCTCCGTATTGATCACCTTGAGACCCCGAGCGAGAGGGGTCTTGCTAATGGCATAGTGTTCGGCCAACGCTTCTACGAGTCAATATCCGGCTGCCTGTCTGTCTGTCTGTCGATGAGGGCAGTAGGCATACCCTCTCCGATCCATTCATTCTCTCGATCATCCGCACCAACGACCAACACCAGATTATTCCCCGCAGCATCGTAGAAATGGAGCAAATTGGTCACCAGGCGTAGCAGCCCCAGACCGCGAGCCAGGATCACCAGCTCATCTTCTCCACGGTGTTCGGTGAAGATGTCCTGCTGGTATTGCTTTGAGGGAGGTCTGTTAGCGATCGGAGTTCACGCTTTGTGACAAGGGTCTGTAGGACATACTAAAGGCAGGGACAGCTTCACCGGGATATTTGGGCGTTCAAGTGGCATGGGGAGCCTCTTCAGGAGAGAGGAGAAGCCGCAACGGTCTCGCGATACTTGCAGCTACTCTCGTGACCAGATCGCGGTCACGTGCTTATGATGTAATGCGCCAAGGGTGGACTTGGGTAACGAGTTCGGATGATGAGCCGCAGAGACCACGGGCGATAAGGATCCAAGAGAAGAGGCTACTATTGATATTGAGTGGTATGCCATGTCTGCAATGATTCAAGCGCTTCAAATCCGATAAACATCCTGCCTAGACTTCATGAGCTCGTGCGTGGCCCGCCAATGAAGTACTGTCTACTCCGCACCGTCATGCAGGGTATTCTGTCTGGCCTTCAAGCCACCTGCTTCATTGAGCCTGCTGGGGAGCCTGTCAGGGAGCCTGTTAGGGCTTGGTGAGGATGTACTGTATGAGGCAGGATGACGTCGTGGGCCCTGGCGCCAGTCAGAACAGCAAATGAGAAGCAGCTTCAATATTGACCGGCGGATATGCCAGAGCACTCTGTTAGGTATATCGCCAGTGTGCTTGTACTCTGTAAAGCGGTGCCCCTGGACGGCGCGTGAGATGCTACTCCTTTGAGAATGCAAAGAGCAGCGTACCGTCTCCTGTGTAAAGGATTAACTCGTTATCCGTACTCTGTAGTAGTTCTCTGTAGAGTATTAACTAGTTCCTGACTGTTCCATAACTGGGTCAATCCAATAGTTCAGCGCTCCTGGTAGGGAGTTCCCCACTGCTTCTCCCTCTTCTCAACCTCTTTTCTTCAACCTCTCTCCCTCTCTCTCCCTCCCTCTCCCACACACACTCACTCTCACTCTCACTCTCTCTCTTTCTTCAGGCATCACGATATCTCAATACTCAGCTCCTCAATCCCTCGACCCTTTCAACTCCTTCTTCGCCACTCCAAATCTGCCGCGCGCCTCCGTCAGCGGCGCACTGGGAGTCTGCCTGGCCGTGCCCGAGAGACGCCGAGAGTCTCTGCAATGTGTCCCCAAACCCTTCGTTAATTCACCTCTCGCTACGACAGCAACCAAAAGAATTAAAATAAAATAAGGGGGAAAGAAAAGAAAAACGACCCTCTCTACCGTATCCTATCCTTCCTGTTACCAACAGTAACTCGTCATGCCCTCCATCCTCACTGACGCCGACAAAGAAACCGTCAAGCGCAATGTCCCCAAACCCTCCAACAAGATCCATGCTGTCGCGGTCGCGCGGCTCTATGTCGCCTATCCCGATCCTCAGCGATGGGTTTATACCGGTTTGCAGGGTGCGGCTGTGCTTGCGAATGATCTGGTCGGCCGTACTTTCTGGTTGAAGCTGGTCGACGTCTCGGTGAGTTCCCTTTCCCCCCTCCCCTTCTCCAGTTACCGCTATTATGCTGACAGCCTACATCTAGCCCGCCGGAAGAGGTGTCATCTGGGACCAAGAAATCTACGATAATTTCCATTACAACCAGGACCGTACATTTTTCCATTCGTTCGAGCTCGAAGACTGCCCCGCTGGCTTCTCCTTCGCCGACGAGAAAGAGGCCAAAACCTTTATTAAAAAGTTCCAAGAGCGGGAGAAGAATGCCAGCAAAGAGACCAGACAGACCCCATTTGCCTCCACTCGCGGTCAAGGCCCTGCTCCGGTCATGAATGGCAAATCGGGCGTCGGACGTTCCATCTTCGGGAGTTTGCTGGGCCACCGTTCACCTTCGGGACCTCCTCCTGCTGCGGCTGCTGCGGCTGCCGTTCCTCCCCCTCCGGCGCCTGCCACGCAACCATCCTTTGTTCTGCCCCCGGCCCCGTCCGCTGCTCCGTCGCGTAGCAAAGACCTACCTTTCGACACCAGTGACCCGTCTTGGAAAGGTCTCCTGGACGAGCTTTTGCAGATGGGGATCACGGAAGACCAAATCGCGGACAATTCGGACTTTATCAAGGCATACATCGACCAGAAGCAAGCTGCGAATGGTGCTACGGAGAACCAGAAGAAAGGAAAGGCTCCGCCCCCGCCGCCTCCATCCGCGCCTCCTGCTGCGGCCAAGGTGAGTCCGCAGAATACAGGGAGCAGCTCCGCCAGTCGACGAGGTGCTCCCCCGCCACCTCCGCCGTCACGGAGAGCTCGCCCCGATGCGCAGGACGACTCTGCGTCGGCATCGCCGCGCGAATCCTCACCCCCTCGGCCCCGATTCCGTGCTCCGCCCCCAATCGCAGATGCTGGAAAATTCGCTCAAGGTGTCGGCCCAGCGCCTTCCACACGGTCACGGGCAGGTTCGGCGGCAAACCCGGGCCCTCCGCCTCCCCCGCGGCCGCCAAAGACGCCAATGGAGGAGAGTGCTCGATTTGGTGTGCCTCCCCCCTTCCAAGGGGAACGGAAGGTGTCAGCACCGCCAGCACCTCCCAGCCGAAGCCCGGCACTCCCAGGCCCTCCGCCGCCTCCACCGCGTACGACGAGCCCTCCACAGCCACCACAGCTTCCCCCGAAAGTTCCCCATGCTCCAAGTGCGTCTCCAGCTCCCCCTCCCCCTCCTCCGGGCAGGATCCAGTTCCACCGCCTGCTCCTCCAGCGAGAAGCCCAGTCTCACCTCCCCCTCCGCCACCTGTCCCGGCTCCTTCTCGGCCCAGTCCTCCTCCTACATCTACTGCG
>PQMF01000045.1:0-128504 GCA_003004485.1 Aspergillaceae sp. MA 6039 | reverse complement strand
AAAAGAAAAAGTAGGCCAACGTACTTGTAGAGCTTGTGGATGAACGCGGTCTGCACGACCTTGGGCTGCTGAGCGGCGGCGGCGGCCCCGATGGCCTGGTTGGGGCCCTGATGGCCAGCAGCGTGTTCGCCATTGGTATTGGTATTGGTATTATTATTGCCGGTGGTGGTGGTGGTGGTGGTGGTAGAAGCGCCCGCTCGATCGCTATCGGAACTGGGATGGGCGGGGGGAGCGCCCGTGGCGGACGGAGAGGTGTCCATTGGGTCAGAGAGGTGACGGTAAAGGGGAGGATGATGATGATGGGAGTTGGTCATGGAGGAGGAGAGGACAGGGAGAGTGCGAGGTTTGGGGCCATGAGTCGTGACAGTGGAAGCGAAAGTGACTTTGGAGGGAGGGTCAGCGAGACCACTCATGTCGGAGGGAGAGAGGGAGAGGGAGTGAGAGGGAAAGGGAGTGAGAGAGAGAGAGGAGTGGGATGTGGACAGGAGAGAGAGAGAAGTGAGTGAGGGAGAGTGAGAGTGGCCAAGAAGAGTGGCGATTAGATTTGAATGTTCATGTTGAGAGGGAGGGAGTGAGTAAGAGAGAGAGAGTGTGTGTGTGTGAGAGGAAGTGTGAGAGAGAGTGTGTGTGTGTGAGAGTGAGAGTGAGAGTGAGAGAGACAGAAATTGACCAGAGAACAGCCAGGAGAGAGAGATAGAGGCCGATCGGATCTGCAGTGAGCTCCCCCAATAACCCGAACATTATAGAAGTCCAGACCCGAATCACTGAACGGTCATCGTTGAGAGCGATTCTATAACACTCTGTAGCATTCATGTAGACTCTCTCTCTCTGTCTTTCTCCCTTCTACCTGCATCCTATCTCACCTCTCATCCCTCACCTCTCACCTCTCATCTCATTCTCATTCTCATTCTCATTCTCTCTCTGGCTGCCTCCAACATGCAAATGGACCAGGCGGAGGAAATCCTCCTGCGCTTCCAGAATCTGCGCTCCAAACACGCCCGACGCGCCGTCTACCTCTCGTTGCTCGACGAACTACATCTCGACGAGCTGCGCGAGGTCAAGACCCGCATCGAGAATATGCACTTCCATCGGGACATCCTGGGGTCGCTGCCGTTGGAGGTGGCCGCCCTGGTCACCTCCCATCTCGGGGTCTCGGACCTTGTGCATCTGCAGCTGGTATGTTTACCCTAAGTTCTCTATTTTCAACACACACACACACACAGACAGAAGCTAACACTGCCAGGTCTGCAAACGCTGGAAATTCCTGCTCGCCTCCCCCCTCGTGCGTGACTCGGTCCTGCACTGGCGTTACGGGCGACACCTCGTGGACACCTCCAGCCCCGACGCCTTTGTGCGCTTTGCCAAACGCCGCGCCATGCTGGAGCGTGGCAAGCCGGTCGCTCAGAGCCATTTCTCCTGGCAGCTGCAGCAGCGCTACGATATCCAGATGAACCCCATGGATTACTTCAATGGGAAGTACGCCTGGGTGGAGATGGACACCTTTGTCTGCGTGCGCCATCTGTCCACCGGCAAGCTGCAGCGCTTTTGTACGGAGAATCGTGACACTTTTGATCTGATCAGGGTTACCGATCGGATTGTCGTCGCCTTGTGTCGTCGGGGGTGAGTGTCTGTCCCCCCCGTTTTCTTTTTCCTTCTCCTGGATTCCTACTTTACTGTCGGATTTTTTTTGTTTTTTTTTTTTTTTTTATACGAGAACCAAGCTGACAAAAGTCTAGGGCCTGCCACGTCTGGAGCCTAGAGGGCAAGGATTACGTCTCCTTCCACCTCCCCTCGTCGTGCTTTGAAAAGTTCGTCGCCAACGGCACCAAGATTGCCTTCAACTTTCGTGAAACCCTCTACCACTGGGACCTCCGCACCCGCGTCACCCACACCGTCCCCGTCCCGCTGGGCCTGCACCTCCTCGTGCTACACCCGACAGAGGACCGCATCGCCACGGTGCACATCGCGCTCCGGGACTCCAACCGCTACATTGGCAGTATCCCTACCGACCGTGCCAAGTTCACCCTGCTCAAATTCGCCCGCCAGCCAGACGGCGATGATCATGACTTCCACCAACGCTCCGCCGAGATCCTCCCGCTCCCGCGCGGCATTGGCCCCGGCGCGCCTTCTACCAGGACCTCACAGACCGGAAGGCGCGCTGCAACCACCGCCTGGGCTCCGTGCACATTAGCTGGCACAACAACCGCGACCTCACCGAAGCCCTAATCCTCACCGCCGACGCCCTCTCCGCCACCGTCGTCATGCACCGCACCTGGCCCGGCTCCATCCACAACGTCGGCTTGTCCATGGCCTCCATCTCCGCCGATATCCTGTATTACATCCGGAAAGTCGATAACCTGCCCACGCTGTGGATTTCCAACCCCGGTGGTCGTCGTGAGCATCGCTCGTCCTCCGTCATCAGTCGGGAGCTGGTCTATCGTGATGTGCGCTGGGAGGACTTTGATCGCCAGTGTTTGCTCCTGGGCGACGCCAAGGCCTTGTTGGTGGTGGATCCCGCGGGCATGAGGGTTTGGTGTTTTGATCCGGACGAGCTGGCTTTTGGTGCTGTGCCGATTTTGTATTAATACTTCTTCTTTTTTTTAACACTCTCGTTTCATGAGATATGTCTGTGTACGACTAACGAATAATGTACTCTAGCCTTGCGGATTCTACTCTTGTACTTTTTACATTGCATTGAAAAGGAGGTCACAAATGAAATAATTAACCGAATGGGACGATATACAGTAATCAATCAGTCAATCATCTATAAGTCCATCCATCCACCACTGGCTCAAACAACAAAACAATTATATTCCGGCCCAAACCATGCATCTTCCCTCGCCCTGTTTGAAAAGGAAAAAAAGAGAAAAAAAATGAGGCAAAAAAGAAAGACTAGGTGTAACCGGTTTAGATACCCAGGGTGAACTCAACACCCACGTCGATCTCGCGGGCCATCTTGACCACCTTCGAGAACTGAACCGACTTCTCCGCCGCGTTCTGGAGGTCCTCGATCGAGAAGATCTTCAGGCCGGACTCGTTGATCTATTTTCTTATTAGCACTGTTCACTGTTCACTGGTTCACTGGGGCCAAAAAATAAGGCACGTACCAGCTTGTGAGCCTGCTCCACGTTGGTTCCCTGCAACCGGGCCACAATAGGAAGGCGCAGTCCCATCTCGTGCACAACGTTGATCAATCCCTGGGCAATCGCGTCGCACCGCACGATACCACCGAAAATGTTGACGAAAACCGCAGACACCTTGGGGTCGCTGGTGATCAATTCGAACGCGGACTTGATAGCCGCCGGCGTAGCTCCGCCACCAACATCAAGGAAGTTGGCAGGGCTTCCGCCATTGAGCTTGATGATATCCATCGTGGCCATGGCGAGACCAGCACCGTTGACTGTGCCGTTAGTCTTTGAGTGCAAAAAAAACAAGGGTATCAACTGGAAATGAAAAAACTTACCCAAGCATCCAATGTCACCGTCAAGCTTGATAAAGTTCAATCCGTGCCTGCAAATGTTAGGAACGAACATCAGTTGACAACAACTTAGGCACATACTCAGCAGCCTTAACCTCATCAGCATCCTCCTGGGTCGTGTCCCTCCACGAAAACACCTCCGGCTGTCTGAATTCGGCGTTCTCGTCAAAGCCCAGCTTGGCGTCCATAGCCATAACCTCGTGCTCGGCAGTTTCCGAGAGAGGGTTGATCTCAATCTGCGTGGCATCCTTCTCCATAAAGACCTTGTACAGGTTCTGGATGGTGGTCTTGGCCTCCTCGATGCACTGAGTGGAGAATCCAAGGTCGGTGGCAATGGCACGCGCAATGTCATCCGTCACACCGACGTTGATGTCGATGGGCGTGGTGAGAATCGCCTCGGGGCTCTCCTTGGCAACAGCCTCAATGTCCATACCACCCTGCGACGAAGCAACGATCACGGGAGTCTGCGTCGCACGGTCCATCAGGATGGCAAGGTAGAACTCTCTCCGCGCAAACTTGCGCTCACAGAGGTAAACGGCGTTGCAAATACGACCACCCGCGCCAGTTTGCTTGGTGATGAGCTTGTGTCCGAGCATTTGCTCAGCGAACATCTTGGCCTCGGTAGGCCTATATTCCCGTCAGTCGACAACAACAACGACGACAGCAACAGCCGCCATCTTGGTTCACTCACGAGTAGATCACGCGCACACCACCCTTGAGACCGTTGTCGAATTGACCTTTACCACGACCACCGGCGAGAACCTGAGCCTTGATGACCATGTCGTCGTTACCTGCGAAAACCGGTATTTAGCACACCCACCCTATGCGTTTTGCATCTTGATAAGAAAAATTATGTACCAATGGTCTTGGCAACACGCTCAGCTTCCTCGGCCGAGCGAGCTACCTCACCCTTGGGCATGCCAATGCCATACTAGATCATCTACCGTCAGTTTTTGCTGGAAAAGGAGGGGAGGCCGGTGGTAGTGGGATTCTAGTTGTGTGTGTGTGTGCATACCGACTTGAGAAGGTTTGCGGACAAGTATTCATGGATGGAAAGGTTCCTCTGCTGCTGAGCGTTTTTCAATTGGAACGGCGACTCCTAGTACTCGACTTGTGCATCAGTAATTGCTTTATCAAACTGCCAACCCACGCGTGGATTTCTCTTAAACTCACCGTCGCAGCACGGAGGGCCGCCGCAACTGGGCGGCTACGGGCGAGCTTGAACATGATGGTTATAGGATAAAAGAGGGGTGAGCGTCCGGAATGTATTCAAGGGAGAAAGGCGAAAAAAAGAAAGAAAGCAGAGAAAAAAAGACGCAACAAGTCTATGCCAAAGAGAGGGGAGTTGAAGCGTTCCTTTTCACGGCTGCAATGCCCGGGGTGAGATGACGGTTTGGCCAGCGGGTCACCTGACGGGCCAACCAGCGGCCGCCGCACCTCGGGTTGACTCGTCGGCTACGATTCCGAAGCGAACGCATCACGGAAAGCCCCATAATATTCAGATTTTTAGCCACGGTTTGACCGATAGGATTTCAGATATACTTTGGAGGACAGGGCCCTACAGGAGAGATGTTGAGAATGCTGGTTGGTATTGAGGTTGTGGTCATCACTTGGCTACATCAATGGCGGCTAGGGGAGCTTCAACAATCAACACTGACGGTTAATGTTTTACACGGGGGTCAACAAATATTATCCCTGTGTTGAGCACAAGTATATAAAATATATATATATATATATATATATCACTTTCTCAACCGGTACAACTTGAACATCCTGGTCATGACGCGGTCCAGGAACCCAGACCAGGTCCAGCCTCCTACCAACAGCCAGACAAGCCAGCTCTTGTTTCCCTCCCAGATCCAGCTCTTCCGGCCTCGTGCCCATGGCCATAGCCAACGCCATGGGGCAGACCCGTAGAGGATCTGGGTCACTACACTCCGAGCATATGCAGCATTTGGCATGGCACCGTCTTGGCTATGTTTCACCCGGCGCAAATATTCCTCTTCAATCGGGGCGTAGATGGAGTTTGGCTTGAGGGTACGGTCGGTGCGAGCAATGCGGGATTGCACACCACCTGTTACGACCGTTGTAACATTAACACTGCAATGGCATACTGTCAACTGGTTATTTTCGGATAATGTTGAAGAAGGTGACCTACCCGAAAGGTGCCAATTCCACCCGCAGGGAATCACTCCACGAGTGTAGGGCGGCCTTGGAGGCATTGTACACAGACCCAAACACATAGGGAATGACCTGTACAGGTTAACTCTTGACTATGCCATCGACACAGACAATGGTACTCACGCCTGCAATGGACCCAATCTGCACGATTGTTCCCTTGGCCTTGATGAGCAGCGGTAGAAATTTTTGGCAGATGAGAATGACGGAGAAAAAGTTGGTCTCAAAAGTCTGATGAGCCTCTGGAAGTGTGGCTTCCATAGCAGGCACAGTATAATCTATGAACAGTTAAGAATCATCTCCATATATATCTAGAGGACGGTATACATATATACATACTTCGGCCTCTGTAGTAGGATTAGTACAGATAAACTGACAACAGGGATCCTATACTCACGCATTGTTCACCAAATAATCCAATCCATTCTCCCCAAGTCTGCGCTCCATCTCGGCATAGCATGACTGAACGCTCTGTTCATCATCCACGACAAGGGATAGAGTCTCGATTCCTAGGGTTTGCAGGTCCTCAATTGCTGCCGCATCCCGGGCTGTTGCAAACACCCGTAGACCATTTCGATGGAACTCGCGCGCGAGAGAGTTGCCGATTCCCCCGGGAGAGCAGCTATTATAGTAGCAATAGATCAGCCACTTGTAAGACCTCCGCAGACGCGTACTGTGTGTACAGGCGGCGGAGGGCAACTCACCCCGTGATGAGCACGGACTGGCGAATATCCGTGACTGCAGCCATTGTTTCAGTCCGGTCAATAGGAGATTATAGTCCCCTCAACGCGCTGGCAGCACTGAGAATGATCAAAGACTCCGTACTGTACATAGATGAAGTGCTTTACAAGAAGAGGTTAACCCGACCGTTGAGCCTCGGCAAAATAACGGACCCAATCAGAGGCACGGCTGTCGCTCATAATCACGGAATCATGGCGGAATCATCAACCTCACGCCACTAGTTACAGGAGTAGTCCTGCAGTCAAAACCATACATTATTGCATTAAAATATTACCCTAGAAAGAAGAGAAGAACGCGGTCATTGGATTGACCGCTCATCGGGTATTCGACTCTGTTCCCATGTTTGCATACCTTGTGCCGGTATTCCGAGAATTGGCTTTAATCTATCCCTCTCGCCGGTACAACTACGGCCATTTCTTCTGCAACATTGTTCGAATGGTTTCAATGCATCGCACAATGAGATCCGTCGTTGTTTAACACGACTTAAGAGCCCGACTGTTGGGCTTTCTTCTTGACGCGGGCTGTTGTTACCTCTGGACTCACAGTTGACGTCTGTACAACGATTATGGCAATGGCTCTGTCGCACGACTCAGTCCCCAGACATATGAGAATCCCCGGGGAAGAGGGCTATCGTACCCCTACGTTCGAGGACGCAGAGTTCGATCTGTCAACAGACAGCATCGGCAACTCTGTATACCCGCCGACACCCCAAGTGTTGCGCCGGATCCATACATCGGCTCTAGAATCGGTCCAAGGACCGTCTCCCCGAACGGGCCAGGAATCGTCGAGACAGAGAAAGAAAGTTCAAAATGAGGGGTCAATAGGCCGGGAGGAAAGCAGGGAAAGCGAGGAATCGTCCGTCCTTGGTCTCAGCTGGAAACAGCGAATCCGCCACTTCACTTGGGCCTTTTTCACTTTGACCATGGCGACAGGAGGGATTGCAAACGTATTGTATTCCGGTCAGTTTTATATCTTCCTGCTGCCTCTTGGTCATACTGACATTGTGTCTGTGTTAGTCCCGTTTAGGTTCCGAGGCCTCGACACAATTGGCATTATTGTCTTCCTATTCGACATTGTGTTATATCTCATTATTTGGGCTTTGTTGCTTACCCGGTTCTATTTATACCCGTATACCTTCAAGGCGTCATTTTTGCATCCAACAGAATCGTTGTTTGTTCCTGCATCTATCGTCTCCTTCGGGACCATCCTGATCAATATCTCTCAATATGGACCGGAAAATACAGGTTATTGGCTGGCCAAAGCAGTAGGAATTCTGTTTTGGATTGACGCCATCTTAGCAGTAATCTTCTCGGCGGGAATATACCTCCTTCTGTGCGTTCAATTTCCTGTCGACTGTCCCCTATTAACTGCCGACTGATCGATATCAGGTGGTCTACACAGACATTTACCATAGCCCAGATGACACCGATCTGGATTTTCCCAGCATATCCCATGTTGATTATTGGGCCCCATGCTGGCATCCTGAGCGCTAAGCTCGCACCCTATCGCAGCTTGCCCATCATCATCGGCGGAACCACTATCCAAGGTGTTGGGTTCCTGGTCTCTCTGATGGTATACTCGGCCTTCATCTATAGGCTGATGTCCCAGAAGCTACCCAAGGGGAATGTGCGACCCGGGATGTTCGTTTCAGTCGGCCCTAGCGCTTTTACCGTTTCGGGGCTTGTGAATATGGCAGCCGAAGCAAAGAGGTGCTTCCCCGCTGACTTTATGGGCAATGGACCTCTGGCTGCGGACATTTTGAAGGTCGTTGTCAACTTCAGTGCATTATGGCTATGGGGGTAAGTACATCACTCGTCCTCCGGCTGCAAGTCCAGAACTGACTATTAAACATCTAGGCTGGCGATTTTCTTCTTCTTTATCGCCAGTTTCGCGCACTTGTCATTTATCGGACCGGGCCGGATGATCTTCACAATGGGATGGTTCTCATTCGTCTTCCCCAACACGGCACTTGTCACGGCCACCTTTGCCATTGGCAATGCATTCTCGTGCAAGCCAATTCTGATTGTTGGATGTGTAATGGTCTTTCCACTTATTCTGATGTATATCTTTGTGTTTTGCATGATGATCCGGGCGATTGTCCACCGTCAGATCATGTGGCCTCAGAAGGGTGAGGATAAGGACGAGGGAGGATTCGAGATGAATCTGGTACAACCCGAGAACCCTAGTCGTCAAGTAGATGTTTAATAGCCATATATATAAAAGCACCATACACATACATAGAAGAAGAATAAAAGAAAAGCCCTTATACTTGTCGATGCGGGGATCCACTCACGTGCCACTACGCCTGCAGGGTGTTTCGGCGAGTTCCGTCTTGACAGGTGGGAGTCGACCTGATCGGCCGAACATCCCATCCACGACAGGCAGGTCGTGCTAGTTGACTTGGCGAGGCAGAAAGGCAGAAAGACAAATGAAGAATAATATTTTCTCCCGGCTACGCATTATTCTGGCTATAGAAACCCCAGTCCCGTGTTTGGTCCTCATACCGCGCATATCATACATAGCCTTGGATTCTTATCGCTGATTCGCCGCCCCACCAGGGATTTTTTTCGACTTGATCTTTTTTTTCTTGCCTCTTCATCCTCTTCTGCTTCACAATCCCGGACTGGACTGATTACTCTGGCCGTCAAGATGTCGTCGCGATTCTATGTCACATATAACCAGGTATGGTGGCTTCTTCCCTGCCGCTCTCCGCCAATGATGTCTGTTTTAGACGCGTCGGAGTTGTCTTCTCTTTTGAGGATTCGCAGATGAACTAACTGATTTTACCGTTACCCTGCAACAGGTGCACAAGCTCTGCCAAACCGCCGCTGCGAATATCCTGGATGTATTCCAACCCAACCTTATGATCGCCATCGGTGGTGGTGGTTACGTTCCCGCCCGCATCATCCGGTATGTCTCACAAGGCACAGTCGCACACTCAAACAACATTGCGTAACTAACTCCGCGCGTTGTGTCGATCAGCTCGTTTCTGAAACGCCCCGGCCAGCCTAACATCCCCATCCAGGCTATCGGTCTCTCGCTGTACGAAGACTTGGGCCGCGGGGATGCCGAAGAAGTCCCCGGTACCAAAGTCACCCGCACACAATGGCTGGATCTGAGTTCCTTGGAGATGAACAACCTGATTGGCAAGAATATCCTTATTGTTGATGAGGTCGATGACACCCGGACGACGCTGGAATACGCCGTGCGGGAGCTCCAGAAAGATGTGCAGAATGCTCAGAAGAAGCTAGGACGCGAGGGCGAAAAGACCAACTTTTTTGTGTTTGTGCTTCACGTATGTGGCCCCTGGAACGCGTTGCGAAAGAGCGTTCGATTTTGGTATGGAGATGGGTCGCTAACTTCCAGTAGAACAAGAACAAGGTGAAGAAGGGCCAGTTGCCTGCAGAGATGATGGAAACAGGACACTACTATGCGTCTCTGACAACTGAAGACGTATGGATCTGCTATCCATGGGAAGCCAAGTATGTGATTCAGTGAACTGATATACGAATTCTACATTGGACATCGGTTGCTAACATGCCTCGAACAGGGATATCGACGAACATGACCGCTTGGCCAAGGAGAGCCCTCTCACTTGATATAACATCGGGTTCCCGCTCCTCGCTCATATACCCTTGATTTTCAAGTCCATTCGATTGTTCCACGTCGCTGCGCATACATGTGTTGGGAATGTCTTGTCACGAAATCTTCAAATCATTTTCTCAAAATAAAGAGAAAATGGGCCGAGAAAATTTGGTCGTGCTCAAATACGAACGGCAGATTCCGGTCGCTAGCTCATATCTTGCTCATTTCTTTAAGGAACTCGGGAACTAGAGGTGGCAATAGGGTATGCATTTGTTCAGGAGTTAGTCCAGTCTCATCGGAGCTATGGGTTGCTACCAATTCAAATGTACAAAGGTATTGGATAATCGTCACAGAAAATCTAGAATTAGCTACTTGGGCAGTACTCAGACCTTTTGTTATTGATAGAAACCCAGCACATAGTAGTACTAATTACCCACCCAACGGAGACACATACACGCTCAAACCCAGCAAATAACAACAAAGACAAGAAGAAGAAAAGAGAAGCAACAACCCTGATTGTCAAAACCCAACCAAACTGCGGGCAATCAAACAGAAGACGACAAAAACGACCCCTTAGTCAACATCGACATTCCCCCGGCGCAAATCGGCCTTGGCAAGCTCGATCTCTTTCTGCAATTCATCGTGCGCCTCGGGGACGTCGTTGAAGGTCAAGATCGCCACGCCCAGCCGGCCGAGAAGGTAGCATCCGAAGGATATCAGGGCGTAGAACGGGAGCTATTATCAAGGGAAGCAAAGCGTTGTCAGCGTAAGTCATTCGATGCGGATTTAAGGAAAAGGGGGGCAGGGCAAGAAAGGAAGGTGTGTAAACGTACGACGGGGATGACTTCTTTTTGGACGGTCTCATTTAGGGGGACAAGACCGAGGTAGAGGACGAGGTAGAGCTAGAAATCGGAGTCGAAAACCCATGGTGTTAGCAAGGTTCAACATCACTCGCTATATCAGTAGTTAGTTTCTTCATTCAAAAACATACCGAGGAGACCAGCAGCAGGACCGAGAGTGTTTGCTGAGCGCGCGTCATGATGAACCGCGTATAAGCAATTGATCGGGCACGAGAAGCCAAAGGAGAATTAATCTCAGGCGTGGAAAGTGCACAGATCAGTTGTAGTTCTTCAGCGACTGATCTCTAGAGTTGTACTGCCGACTGCTGCTGCTGCGGTGGTATGTACGTCGTTTCTCCTGCAGGCTGTTGCGTCTTGTGGCCGCGGTGGTCGCCGTATTGAGAATGGCCCGTTCCGCATGCATTTTGGTTGGCATTTAACAAATGACGCTGAGACCTGGACGTTTCCCCTTTTTATTTGACGGATAGTATTACTGGATGTAGTTTTTATTTTTATTTTTATTTTTTCTCCCGCCCCTTATGGACTGCTGGTCAACAGTGGTGTATAACTGATGTTTTTCTGCAATTTCTGTCCACATACGAATGCCGCTGCTTTTATGGGGGCAGCATGTGCTCTGTGAGCACTCTGAGCCACTCACTGATTGCTCACCATGCATGCACTGGCTGCTTTGTCCAATCCCAGGGACCTTTAGAGGCTCAATGAGTGACCTGGGAGCAGTTCCTCCTTTCTCCATGTTTTCTCTCATGTGGCTACTGCTAGGTCTCTAAAATACGTACAGACTAAAGCTTCCCAATCCATGACACAGCCCATCACGTCTGCGAGGACATCACGAAGACAAGAACTGAGTAACTCAAGTGGGCCACTGCACATGATGGCTATCTCAAGCATGCTTTCCGGTTGGATTGGAAGGGAGTGTCTGATTTCAAATATAAATATAGCATACACACCTTGATTCTACTCACGCTTACTGCTCATTCTTAAGATCTTATCTTGCATGCATTGTCTGCTACATCTCCCTTTATGACTTCTGCACTTGTATTTATTCAATCCCATTCACAGCATCCAAAAGTGGCCCTACATTCCAACTCATGGAAGGCCTCCCAGTTTGAAAAGAAAAGAAAAGCTCGCCATGAACTTTGTCACGACTGGGGATATAATGCAAATACCCATTGATAGAAAGATGCTAAATGAACCAGGGGCGGAGAGCATCAACGAAGACTAAAGAGAGATATAGAGAAAGGATGTGCAAGTACAAGGAGTACATCTCTATGTCCTTCAGATTTAAGCTGCTCTGCTCACATTCATTTTTCAGGTTTCTCATTGAGGAAAAGAACATGCCTGAAGGCTACTAGATCGGAAAGGGGCATCCGGCTCCAACACTTGAGGAACTCAAAGAGTTTATCCATTGACTCGTTGAGTCTATAATGGAAATGCTTGCATCTATAGACAACCAACAATGCACACAATTTTAGTCTGGGCCCAGGTGTTCATCCCGAGTTTCCACCTTGAAACTGTAGACAAGATTTCTTCCCATGATCAGACCAACCTTTACTACGTAAGCTCACTTGCTCCCTCGAATGAATGCTTTCCTAACTGTCTCAGTGGATTGGACGTGAGTTGGTTGAGGTACATTATCTTCCAACTGTTATTCCCTACGCCACCGTTGCAACAGACCGGTAACATAGGGCCAATATGACCATTCTTGTACCTCCATTCCCAAAATCACAATTTCACCCAGAGAGTGGTATGTTACCAGCATATCATGTTGTACAAAAGAAGCCTTACCAACAACATGTACAACAAAGGGCAGACATTTTGCCAAACTTGCACGACTTGCCAGCTTCAGAAGATTTACAAGCCTACTCTAGAAGGTTAGAGGAATATTCTTCTATCTGGGACATAGACGCATCTACCAAAGGTCGTTTCCAGGACAGTGGAACCATAATGTTATTAAAGACACGCATAATGAGAGCACGGGCTATAAACAAGACACAAAGCAGCAACAACAACGACAACACAACAACGTAAGACAGCTAAGGGTCCAACTGCATATTATGCGTGACAAAGTCAACCTGCGGCTCCTTGCCTCCACCCCCAATAATTCGAACCTGGCCCGACATCTCAGCACCCTCAAAGTCACAATCGCGGAGCTCATCATTCTCGTCCATGGCCAGGGCCGATGCTTCCGTATACTTCACAACCTTCGGCTGCATCTTAAGCCCATTCTTGACTATATTTTTCGCCTCAGTAACGAGAGATGCATCGACAAACTGATCCAGCTTATACGGCTGCACACTGGCATAGACATATGCCTTGCCGCCCGACAGCTTAGCCTGGTGCTCCTTGAACAGTTTGGGAATGTTGGCTTTGGCCCTGTTCAGGTCTTTCACGGATAGGTTGTAGTGACCGATGATGGCGCCTTCTTTGGCCGCAACAACGATTCCAACACAGCTCTCAAACCCGGTACTGCCAAAGATGGTTGAACCGCCGCTGAAGTCTTGGAATTCCTCCTTGTTCACATCGACCCTCTTGGCCCTGTTGAGGTCAGAGGTCATCTGCTCCCATTTGTCGAAGTTGATGCCGCGTTTTTCGAGGGTGTCGATGGCATAGTCGGTGCCGGTGGTGTTTACGGTGTTTAGGAAGTTGCTGATTGATTGGTACTAGCTAGTGGGTATGGCCTCTAACAGCTGATACTTAGGTGTTGGCTCTGATAGGCAGAGCGTGATCCAGGAAAGGACGAAGAATAGTAGGACAAGTAGTCTGCTTTTTCCGGTGTAGGAGTCCATGATGGCAAAGTTGGGATGAATACTCTCTTTCCCTCGAGCTCAATTAGGGCTTATATATTTTGCTTCCTCCATAATCCCAGGCCCGACGGCTGTTTAATCCCCATAACTATCCACGCATCATTACTGAGTTCATTTAACCTCTCTGCACTTGCTTCGCCATGTATTGCTGTTGCATCTTTCTGCATCTTGAGAGACGGATAGCCCGGACATCTGGAGCCCGGCTACTAGGGCTGATTTGACATGTTGATCAATGCATGTCTAGCGCAGGCCACTGCAAGACGGTCTTATATATCTGACAGGGGCCGATTATGGCGGTATAGACAGAAGCAGCCTGTGCGCAAAATTGGAAACGTCACTCGTTCTATGGCTGTGCAAGGCTCACTTTTGATCGTCGAGGGTATTGCATTGTATGCCTGACAGCCAAGGGGTAAAATCACATGATCCGTAGGGGCCAATGACCATTCAAAAGGACGTTTACCTTTTCTATGAATACTACCATCATACAGAGCACTACGATTATCCGGGCTAGCTAATATACAATGACTTCCACCGACTCCCTCGGGTATGAAATGGAAGCCAGTGCCAACGATGGCGACTGCCCGCGTCTCCAAGCCCAACTTGCCCAATGGGAATCACAACACATGGGTAGCAGCATCTCCCTCGAAGAGCGTCTAGGCTTCAAGCCATGTCAAGCAGAAATAGAGGAGGTGCATCAGGCACTGGACCTTCCATTCCCCCCCGGTTCGGACCGGGAGCCGGAAAAAAATCGACCCCATCTACTTCGTGCTCAATCGGTTGATGATCCAGGCTGCGAAGAAGGATCAGGTAAATGTTATCCGGTATCTACTTGAGGTACGGCGGTGGCCGGTCTCGAGGTTTGCTGTGCGGAGGGCAATGGCGACATATTCATTTGCTGTGTTGGAGCTTTTCCAGGAGTTTGGGTGGGACATTAATGAGCCGGTGTCGGCGTATCAATGTTCAATCTTAAGGTAGTGTTTCCAATCTTTCCTTGAAGACCATAGCGCAAGCGTATGACTGTTAATGGAAGCAGAAAGGTCGTCAACAGCGAACCCCGTGTTCGATGGTGCCTCACTCACGGTGCAGATCCCAACTCCCAAAACATCGGGAAAAACATTGACGTGCTCAGCCATGCTGGTGAATATGCCTCCATCCCGGTACTAGAGCTCCTAGCCGCACACGGCGGTGACTTCCGTCGTAGCAACGCTTTACACTGCGCCGCGCATGGTGGTGTAGGCTACAGCACAGAGGAGGAGCGCATCAAGGTCCTTGCATGGTTACTGGAGAAAACTGGAATTGATATAAACCAACGGAAACACGAGTTTTCAGGCATGGAGTCATGGAGGGAGGAGACGATGGAGACAGCACTGCATTGCGCGGTTGGGTCCAATGCACTTGGTTGTGTGCGGTTTCTGTTGGAGAAGGGGATTGACGCTAGATTGAGAGATTTCCATGGGAAGACTGCGAGGGATCTAGCGGTGGAAACGGAGAATCATGAGGCTACGAAGATTTTGGATGGGCAGTACTCTCACAGAGCACTCTCTGGGTCAGGATGAGGATGGTTGATTGAGACTATAGTTGAGTATCTAGTTCCAGAATGGCGATTGGTGGCTAGTATATATCCCGGCAGATTTTCCACGCCGGCCGGTCATCTATCTGGCGTGCTGTTAATTGCATTAAATAGTACAAAATGCGTTTCTGATCCAGCGACCTACGACGGGCCATAGCGGCCGATGGCATCAACCAGAATCATCGTATGAGGTCTGATACGATAAGGTCTAACAGTGAGGCCAAAGCGACAAGGCCCGTCAAGCAAAATGTGCTCCAGTAACTCAACGCTGGGAAGGCTATCCGTCCAACCCCTCGCAGGAAAGCCAACATTCGCAAGCCCTCCATACATACCCGAAACAAGACTGCCTCCATACGCCATAGCTTCCACCCGGTTGTCTCGCCCGTCTTGTCCTCATATACCTTCTGAAACAAGCTCCACCAACAAGGACATAAAACAAAGGAAGACTGCAAGCATTGCCCCAAGACCACGTGCCATTGCATGCTGTAATCGGTCTTAATCATAGAGTGGCCAGTAAAAAAACGATGTACATCCATGGCGAGGTTACAGCATTTCATGAAAACCAGGCTGAAAGCCACTGAGTTAGCACAATTGACGTCGGTGTACGTGGTAAACCTCGCCAGGAAGTGACAGGCAGCATTAGTTACTTGCACAGTGGACAAAAGTCGTAGGATGGAGACGTTTTGCTACTACAGAGTATATGCCACCACTACATCAAGCGGGTAGGCTTGGCTTTGCGCGTTTTATTTGACTGCTTGTTTGGGTGTGGCGGCAAGTTCCCTGATCACTCCGGGCACGCACCGCCCTGCGCCCCCTACGCTCCGGGCTGCTCAGTGAGCAAAAAGCGGCGCTGAGTCGAACCGAAAACGGAACGGGAAGGTCTCGAGGTATTCGTACAGTATTCGAAAATACCGTATTGGGAATTCGGTGCCTTAAAACCCTCAGGCCACCATATGTCATTTGATCCCTGAACTGTCCATCACGACTATCGCCCTGGCATACTTCATACGCCCCATATTCACCGCTATGATTCAATCCTTTGACTGGTAGACATATCTCTATCTCTTCTAGATTGTCCTGGAGAGAGGACGGACCTTATCTTTCACCGTACAAGAGACATTGCTGCTCTATTTTCGTTTCTGAACTGTTGGCACTGTGAATAGACATTGCCTTGTCCTATCTCAAAAGCAATTCCGAACATCTTCTGGATATTTGCTTTTTCCTATATATCATTACCAAGGAACCGCGGCAATTTTTTAAAGCATGAGCGCCCCAAATGAACTGAATACCGCCAACGAGCCTGGACTTGAGACTACTCCAGACATGCAGGTGAACGTCCGAAAGCATGGGGCAGTCGACTGTCCCTCTCTGGAGCAGGTTCTCTCCGAGTCAACTGTCTCGCCTCCATCCTTGCCAGCCGGAGGAACCGAGCCCTTGTCAGCAGAAGAGCAAGCAAATCTGTTCTTATCGCTGCAAGACGCTTTCAGGAACTCGGAGGGAGCAGATGAAGCCCTCAAGGATGTACGCGCCATTCTGGATAAGCTGTGGCAGAGCAACTCAGAGTATTTGGTGCAAGCAGCCGATATCCTGGCAAATGGGAGTAGGAATCGTGAGTTCGACTGAGTTTGTCAGCAACAAAGACATTTTTTAAGACTGACGGTATCCTTTAGCATCGCGACGAGGGCCGTACGGACAGACTGGGATTTTAGATTTCTTTCTCCGCTTAATTGCTTCGACTGAAGTTGTTGATAATGGCCTTCTGCCACATTCTTTACGCCTGGTTGGTAACTCTTGTGCCGACACAGGTGAGACATGTCCAGCTTCTCTGTTACTGCTCCTTTTACTACTGGAATACTAACCCTACTCAGATGAGAATAGGTCAATTGTAACAAGGGACAATTATACACTCGCTGTCATTCGTCGCTTTTTGAATCCGGGACTTACCCACCTGGTGATACCTGTGGTTTACAACACGTGCATGGACTTTGGTGAGTCTGCGCCTACAATGTCATGATATATCTGCTAACCAAGGTTACAGAGCCGGGCCAGACTCAAGCAGCTGAAAATCGGATTGCGTATGTACTGTTGAAGCTTATCAAAGATGGTGTGCTCTCTGAAAATGAGGCATTACTTGATTTTGCCTACGAGCTTATAGAACTTACTGCAGAACAAGGTATGGTCCTCTCGTCCTTTCCGTAGGGAAGCCTCTGATTGTGATGTATAGGAAAAGGAGTCGAGCGATCTCCTGACGGGACTATCCTGCTTCTAACGGAACTGGCACTTGACGAAGAAATCACTTTGCCCAAGTTTTCCTGCCTTGTTAACAGCCTCATGAAGTACCTCGAGAATGAACGATTCCAGAATGTCTGCATGTCGAATGGCATTGTAGAGGGCTTGTTGTCAGTTCTTCAACGGTCGTTTTCCATCAACGTGGACCCTTCATCTGTTGAAGAGGCGAAGTTACTGGTGCAATTGCAACTGAAGATCAACCAGGCATTGGCAGAGGTCTCAGGCTCAGAATCATTCGCCAAGTTCTATCCGCTTGACTCGTCATTGATACAAAGTCTGAAGTTATGGCTGACGTCCGGCAAAGATCAACTCCAAATATGCGCATGTGTCATGCTAGGCAACTTGGCACGGTCAGACGAGGTTTGCGAGATAATGGTCCACGAATTGGGCCTGCATAAGGAGTTGATATCGATCCTCAACAGCGATGCGAGAGGAAGCGTTTTTCATGGCTCGCTCAGTTTCCTGAAAAATCTGGCAATTGCTGGGAACAACAAGCAGTCTTTAGGTGAAGCCGGTCTAGTCCCTGCGATTGCACGTCTATGGGAATACGAGACGGTCCCTCAGGTTCAGTTTGCCGCCACTAGCATCGCACGCCAGTTGATCAGATCGTCGATCGAGAATGTGTCAAGGCTACTGGAAATACTCCCAATTGGCGGCGATGAACCAATAGTCAAGCTGACTTATCTGTCTCTGCTCCTCGCGCTTTTTGGCAAAACAGATTCCGCCCCAATCAAGACTGAGATCGGGCGGATTGTCGCTTCTATCTGTCGCACCCTCAGCCCGATGACTCGTGAATCGCACGACAGAGCTGATTTAGCCAATGTCCTACTGGACCGTCTTTTCACTTTGCACAGTACTATTTCACGTCCGATAGCCGCCATGATCATGCAAGACCAGTGGCCCGTTGTCCGGAGTGAAGGCTGGTTTGCTCTGACATTAATGGCAACCAACGAAAAGGGCGGTTCGGCTGCTGTGGAATGTTTGCGGGATGTGCTCCCACTGCTTGAAAAGATCTTCAGCACAGATGATGCGGATCCGACAGACGAAACTGGCAAGTTGAAGCAGGCCAAGGATCGCGACAATCTCATTATTTTGGTCCAGGAACTGCTCAAGAAGCATGTACGCTGACACAATTTCTTCCCTTTTTAGAGATGGATGGATTGCTAACTATGTTACAGTCGGATAGGCTTCCAGAAGAGATGAGAGACTCGCTCGAGGGTCTAATGAAGAACCATGTGCCACGACATTTGAAGGAAAGCCAGGACAATTGAGCGGGAATGACAGGAAATGCATGCATTTATGTCAAAGAAGGGATTTACCAAAGGACTACATGGTTATTTTCTTGTCACTATCCGTTCGTTGTAGATATACTCTGTAGATGTAGGACGACACGTGATAATGCTGGTGATGACCTCATACCACGTGCGGCTCCGAGTGACCGAATTCCAGCCAGCTCCGGTTTGCCCATCAACAAGTACAATTGCACGCCCACAACCCCTATGGCTTCATCTATCTCGCTACAGAGCCCTTCATTTGCCCATCAATGATCTCACCGGCCTTTGAGAGGCGCCGCGTTTGTATGAGAACATGAGGACGGCCGTCCTCTTTGGCCGTTTCTGTCTGAACCTCCGTGGTGGAAGTCCGCAGCTGTTGTCCCGCTCTCCTCCGCGACTACGCCTCTTCGCCCGTCCACCGTCATGGCCGCGAGGCCGATTCGGCAGATCGTCTTCAGGAAAGGGTGGTGGTAAGACGCCTGTCGTCAGAACGGTATTATGGGCTGCTTTGACTCCCGGGGCCTTCCTGGAGTTGGCAGAGGGTGGAGATGGAAGTGAGAAGACAGGTGAGATGCAGATGTTGGAGGTCTCGCGCGAGGAGATCCGGAAGAGCGTTGCAGAGGATGCGAAGGGGCTGACAAGGTTACGTCAATCACTATACGTTTGGTGTTATTGCTATGTGTATGATCCGATTGCGACCGGGTTCCGATTCGCTCATTTGGTTCTTATCTTCATGCCTGTCATTCTCACGTTCCCGGCTGTCTGGATTGGAAAGCGGGTACAGGAGCGCGGCGGGGAACGGACGGGGACATTATGGTGGTTTCAATTCTTGGTCAGGTCTATGGAGCGCGCTGGCCCGGCGTTTATCAAGGTGGGTGGTCTCAGTCCTCTTGCGAAGCATACGGAATACAAGCTTACTTACTTGGATCCCCGCAGCTTGGACAATGGGCAGCATCCCGTACCGATATCTTCCCTCCGGAATTGTGCAGCATTATGTCCTCTCTACATTCCAATGCTCCCGCACATCCGCTACGTGAGACAAAGAAAATCATCAGAAAGGCTTTCAGCGGACTCCCATTTGACCGGATCTTCGAAGAGTTCCACGAGGAACCTCTTGGCGTTGGCGCAATTGCGCAGGTCTACAAGGCGAAGCTGAAACGGGATCTGGCTACTGCAGAAAAAGATCTCTCGGGTTCTGAACCCCAGAGCTTACGGAATAAAGTCAAGAAGAATGTTGATGTGCTGGTTAAGAGTTCCCCTCAACGGGTTCCTTCATCATATGTTGCAGTCAAGGTGCTTCATCCGAAGGTCGAGCGTGTGATCCGGAGAGACTTGAGGATCATGACATTCTTTGCGTCTTTAATCAATGCCATTCCTACGATGCACTGGCTGTCGTTGCCAGACGAAGTCTCGCAATTCGGCGAGATGATGAAACTTCAGTTAGATCTTCGGATCGAAGCGTCCAATCTTGCCATCTTCAGGGAAAAGTTCAAGACTCGCACCACTGCGTGGTTCCCTTATCCGTACTTGGATTACAGCACCCGCGAGGTCCTGGTCGAGGAATTCGCGCAAGGCATCCCGTTGCCGACCTTCATGGAGCTCGGAGGAGGAGTCTACCAACAGGAAATAGCAAGCGAAGGTCTGGACGCCTTCCTCCACATGCTACTGATCGACAACTTCATCCACGCGGACCTGCACCCAGGAAACATCATGGTCCGATTCTACCGCCCCAGCGAACTTGATCTCTCGCTTCGAAAGAGCACGCGGGCCTCAGAAGCCCCAACCAAGGCCGAAGTTGACGTGACAGAAGGCGTCCTCACGCGTCTCAGGCCGCACCTCCACAACAAGGAGGATTGGAACAACGCACTCGACCAACTCAATGCCGAAGGCTACCGCCCGCAACTAATCTTCATCGACACGGGGCTAGTCACGCAGCTCAACGACAACAACCGGCGGAACTTCCTCGACCTCTTCCGCGCGGTTGCAGAGTTCGACGGGTACCGAGCAGGCCAGCTCATGGTCGAACGATGTCGGCAGCCAGAAGCAGTGGTCGACCGCGAAGTCTTTGCGTTGAAAATGCAGCATCTGATTCTGAGCATCAAGTCCCGGACCTTCGCGCTGGGCAATGTCAAGATCGGGGATATCCTCAGCGAGGTCCTGTCTCTGGTCCGCGGCTACCATGTTCGTCTTGAGGGTGACTTTGTCAACGTGATTCTCTCCATCCTCCTTTTGGAAGGTATTGGTCGGAGTCTCGATCCGGACTTGGATCTGTTTAAGCGGTAAAATCCCCTGTCCCTGTCCCTGTCCCTTGGTCCAACCAAATTTGTACATGCGAGAGAAGAGAAGACAAGATACTAACACTCATTCATTAACAGCGCCCTCCCCCTCCTCCGCGAACTCGGATCGGGAGCTACCTTCCTGCAATCTGTTCGCTCAGGCGATACGTCCATGCTGCGCGTCTGGGTCGGCCTTGAAGCGCGCACGTTACTGCAGACTAGTGTTGAGAACGTCGAGCAGTGCGTGAAGTATGATAGATTGTCGCCGAATATCTAGAACGGATGTATACCTACCTATATAAATATGTACTCTGTATACGGTTGGCCATTCGGTTTGGTAACTCAACGATTTTATGTTAAGCTTTGATAGATAGTTATAAGGTATTATATGCAGGCAGACCCATCGCGGGATTTAAATAACATCATGAATCGAATATAATATATGCTTACGCCTAAGCAACGCAGAAAAATGACGAGCCCAGCTTCCTATCACCCAAAGAACCCCCAGACGCCCGTGTTCCATCTGAATAAATATACAACACTGAAGAGTGGAGAAAAAACAGAAACCCATGTATATCATTAAACCCATAGAAGCATATCAACGGGGAACCGGGTTAATTCTGAGCCTTCTCCCGGACAGAACCACCACTAGCCCGCCACCACACGTCTCCTCCCCATCTCATCAACCGCTCGACAGCCGCCGTGGGCGTATCTAGAGCAGGTCGGATGTCGAGGTAGAACACTGGTTCTCCTGTGGGTTCCGGGGGTCCCGAGTAGTAATCGATCACGTAGCGGATTTCTTTCGGGCCAGAGGCTGTATGTCGCATTACGTACCAGTCGTGACGGTCGAAGGGCGGGCTGGTTCTGTTGGTTGTCAGTTTGTGTGTCCTTTACCTTGCAAAGGATTCGAAGGAAGGGAACTCACTCAAATTTGGCTGGATACAACCATCCTAACGCCTGCATCATCTGCGCTTTGGGAGTCAGTTCCTTCGGTCGACCCTGGAACCGGAGCAGACGCGGCGTGTTATCATCATCATCGTCGTCGTCGTCGTTGTCACCATCACCGTGACCACGACTCGTAGCAGATCCTAGGACTTCCTCTCGAAGTACATCCATGGCAATGTTCTCCTCGCCGCGTCTACACTTCTCCCACCCCCGCTTCAACCCGCTCCCGAAGATCCGCTCCCACCCAACGATCTCATTCCACGCTCCCTCGTTCAGGAAATTATGCACCGCAACCATCGACTGCACCGCGTCCTGTGGCGTGTCCGTGAACCCCTTCCGCAGCATCGCGTTGTACATCTGCTGCGGCGACGGGTACTCCCAGTTGCCCGATGAGTCGCCGCGGGGTATTGACGAGAGTTCGCGCTCGACGGGGAGGTCAACCGTCTGGTCGGGGGCGCGCTCTTGCGAGATTGCTGAGAACATGTAGTTGAGGGGGTTGAGCTTGGATAGTGTCGATTTGTTTTCCAGCGGTTGTTGCTGCTGCTGTGGACTGGTGGTGCTGCTTTTCGGGGATGCGTAGAATGGTGAGTCTGTCGACATGATGGGACAGGCACTGGTCTGTTCCGGCTGTTGTTTGGTTGGCGGCGGTTGAGCCGGGAGAGTGCCTGATGCATGCATCGGGCAACCGGGCTGCAGATAATAAGTCTAAGCTTAGACAACCTGGATTGTTCTTGCGTGTGTACGCAATGCACTTACCGGAGGAGAGGCGTCGGACGATGCCAACGGATTCGGTGCCACAGGCGAAGGCCTCGGGTGGGATTCTGCCCAGAACCAACCCATCCTGAATATCGTTGAGTGTGTTGATGTGAAATGTAGGTCGTTCCACTGGCGGTTTTCTCAGCGACGTCGGTGCTGGCAACAATCATGGATGGTCGCGCCATCTGTAAAAGGCAGAAAACTTCGGGCGGATGACATAAGGACCCTGTGGCCAATGAGAAGCGTCATAATTACCCTATCTTATCTCGACGATTGTGCCCTAACAAAATCGGATTAATACATGGTAGTCGTAGATTTCCATTGATTCGTGAAGGTATGCAAACTATTCGTTGTAACTACAGAAATGATTATGACAGGCTCTGTACTGTATGGACATGAAAAAAAAAAGAAAGAAAGAAAGAAAAAGACTATATCAAACGCCCTTGACTCTTACGTACAAACAACAACATGGGGAAGTCAGTACGGACGGATCATCAGGCCAAAGGGCAAGATTGACAAGGAAATATTAAGTAGGGAGAAGAAAAGAGGAAGAAAGGAAGGGGGTCTAGGCTTCAGACACCGACCTACGCCTGCGTAGCGATGTTCGTGGTCGGAAAAAGCAGAGCCACGATTTCACCCCAAATGTCTCCCCAGAGCTCATTCTGGAGATGGGGAACATAAATATACCCGGACAAATGATTCATCGCTTCGTCCCAGCTACACCAACCGCAGATCAAAACCATGCGAGCTAGTCGTTCAACATACCATTGGTGTTCGACTTCGCCAAGTGAGCCGCGTGCTCCGACAAATAATGCCCATGTGATAAGGGGGTAATTTTCCTCTGGCAATTGCGACAGCACATCAAGACAACCGCCAACGGCTTTCTTCACGTGATCCGCGACCGCGCGACCAAGTCCCGACGATGGGAGAGAGACAATCAAGAAATGGTTGATATAACAAATGGCAGCCGTCCTGATGACCGCTTCAACGGGGTGAAGCTCAAGACCGGAGCCCAGCGGGAGAAAGCGGGTCCTTTGGGACTCAGGGAATTCGTAACTGAGAAGTTGGTGTTCAGCCTCGCACGCAAGGAGGCGAAAGAAGGTATGGTCTTCGGGCAGGAGAGCGGTGGGATCAGTTTCATTGGTTTCGCTGTATAAAGCAACCTCACGAAGCACGTGAATGATTCGTCGTAAGGTACCGCTTATAAGCGGATTCGCATAAAAGGCCGTGCCAAATCGACCTAGTTGAGAACAGTTCAATGGCTTAATCCGATCTCGAGCGTGCGGCGGCACCGGATTCGAAGCCCAGATCAATGGGAAAACCGGCTTGGTCATGAGACCCGCTGAAGCTTTCACATCAACCCTAACTCCGTGGTTAGCAGATGCCGGCTACTGGGTTTGCAATGACAACATACGCAAGTATCGCAGCCAAAATCGAAGAGCAACGGATGCTGCCGGATGTAATCCCTCCCCGCATTTCCACCAGGCGTTTCAAACCTTGGAGGTGTATTCGAACTTCGGAGAACAGACCGACGATAATCTATTGATTTGAGAGAGTTAGAACAAATTGACTCAATAATGCATGTATTCAAAAAGCTGGAACCTTACCGCGCCTGTCAAGAGACCGATGACCGTCTCCAGGGCTTCATTGCTGACTGCCTGGTTGGGATCGCGCACTTTAGCCTCCATCTCACGAATGCACCTTTCTTTCAAGATGTAATAATCGGGGTCATGCAAAGTACGCGCGGAATCATCCACGCTGCCATGAGGTGCAGAGAGGCGCCCGGACAGTACAGCCCGATGCGCGGCACACATGTACATCACAGCAAAAAAGCTACCAGGGTCAGAGAACACGGATTTGATCATGAGTCCCATGCCGGCACGTTGCATTGCATTTTGTCCATTGGGAAAAGTCGCCGGGACAAAGGCATTTCTCCCTAGGTTATGGGACAGTGAGCAATCATATGCAAACACAGGGAAGGGAAAATCGAAGACGAGACTTACAGTAATATATTAGTTCGACAACCACAGTGGGGATACAATCCGCGCTTCGCATGGGTCTTTGAGGGGCCGGAAACCAAGTCGTGGTATTGGGCTGTACATTTGCGGTTGGGCTTAATACTGTCGACGAGTAGTCGGCAGTCCACGACGTTGATTGCTGCTGATGCTGTTGTTGTTGTTGCTGTTGTTGCTGCCAAATCGGTCGCGACATAAGGAGGTCACTACCAGCCTCGAACTCTTCAATGGTGGAAGACGAAGAGGTAGATGAGGAAGAGGGAGAGGTGGTCCAGCAAGCCGAGGTGCGTTCAGTAGACGAATCTTCGACGGGTTTGGAAGCGACATTGGGCTGGGAACGCTTTTCCTGAGGATCGCGTTTTGTTCCACGCTTCAAACCGGCCAGACGTTCACGACGACGAACATCACGCATAACATGGGAGCGGATGGCCTTGCGAGAACTTGAGTTCTTGATCTTCTTGGAGCATAAATCATCATCGTGGTCAATGAAAGTATAAGTCGGTTGATCGACGACGGGAGTGATGGAGCCTGACAGTGGAGCTGACAGGAGGTCCCACAAAAACCGCAGATTAGCCTGAAAGATCTGACAAGAAGGGGAGGCACAGAAGAAGAAGAAAAGACGCAGTGAGAAGCAACAATATTGAAAAAAGGGGAAGAGATCAGAGGAGCTGAAGAGCTGAAGAGCGATTTACACACGACCGCCAGACGGACCGTTGCACAGCGGGCTCAAGAGGGGAGGTTACAGGTCGAACCGCGTAAGACAACAATAAGCCCAGAATGAGACATCCAGCATGGGGAACTGAAAAAGAAAGAAGAAAACCAACCAGGAGGTAGAGAATGAGAGGGCGAGGTCGTAGTACCGGCACCGGCACTAGCACCAGCACCAGCACCCACCACATTGTAATGATTCGTGCTGTCCATGATTGCAGCCGATGGGACATAAGCCAGTAGGAAAGCAGAAAACCAAATCAAAAGTACAGCTGAAACAAAGCAAAAGAAGAAACGAGAGACCACTGACGCAGGTTACGCCTGGAGATGAATCCGGGGACGACTTCCTGCAGCCGGACGCAGACAGACAGCCATGCAGAGGGGAGGACAAAAAGACCTTGCACAATGACAGAACAGGTACTGACTGTCTACCTAGATGTACTGCCAGCGACAAGACACGGGTGATACAAACCGGGAGGGCAGAGAACGAGAGAACCACAGAATCCTGCCGGGGATGTTGTGGAAGGATACGAAGATGGAGAGATATAGAGACAGACGGGGACGAAAAGAAGCCGACAAAAACGAGCGATCAACACGAGGGAAGAGGACGAAAAAGAGAAGAGAAGAGAAGAGAAGAAAAGAAAAGAAAAGAAACAACAGCACAGGGGGATGTGATGGGATGGCAACCCGGGAGAAGAAGGAAAGGGTCAGTCGATGATGAGGCTCACCAGCAGGAGCAAAATCCCAGCGAGCGAGAGTGCCAGCCCTCATGGCACGATTGACCGTTCTTATTTACTAGCATCAAAGGTCACTCTTTGTTCTCAGATCATGATTTCACGGCAGAAGATGCCATGAGGCCATCGACTCGAGGGGGGCTTGAATCATGCACCACACCATATCTGAAAATAAGCAATGTTTGGCACTAGTAGCAGTAGTAGATATGTACACCATTTCCCGGGAGTAATGACAAGAAGGAAAAGTCAAAAGCGAAAGACAAAAACGCCGTTTCCTCTCAAGACGCCAGAGAATATGCATCCCTCCTAACAGGATTGACAGACCGCATTCGGAAAAGAACCCCCCCCCGAAAAAGTCAGAACTTTGACCAGACAAAGAAACCCTTAAGAGATGGCCAAGCAGGAGGATTGAAAGAACACTGCTTATCCTTGAACATCATTGACCAGTCTCGTAAGCAATGCATATCCAAATAAAACAGCCAGGCCAATCCAAATCTTATTCCGTTGCGCCCAACTCTGCCCTGCCTCTCGTGCGACGTGGCCCCCTTCCATAACCGTTCCAAATCGGGGGGCACTGCCGTTGGGGCGCCGTCGCAGCGCACTGGTCTCCGGAGAACACTTGTTCGCCGGAGCGTTGGGGTCTGGGAGGAGTTGGCCCGTCGTCGTGTCGATCCGGTTGTCTTTCATCCATTTCCAGTTGTCCTGGTCCAGTTCCGGCCATTCAGTACGAAACTTTAAACCGCCGTCGCCCGCCTTGACGTTATTGATTCCCTTCGCCGTGGGAGTCACTCCCGGAGTCGCATGAACATGAGATCCCCCACCCGTCGAATTCCACCATCGCGATCGCGCTGCTAGCACTCTTCGTTCCGGTTCCGACGCACTGACGCTCCCTGTCGTCATCTCCTCACTGGTCATGAAAGAAAGCAGTCCGATCAGAATCGTCGATACCTCCCACGCCGGGTTAAACGATTTCGGGTGAAAGTCACTGATGCTGAGGCAGAGTCGCGTGGACGGCTGGAATCGACCACTGGGCGTGTGCATGCGAATCGCCGGGGGCGCGAACGGGTATTCCGGAGGAAAACCCAAAGTACCCCAGTACTGGCCATTCTCATACGGCGTTCCGGGAGGTCCCGTAAGGATGTAATGCCACCTATATCGGGTCATATTAGCTCTGCGCCAGGAAAAGGAGGCGATCTATACTACTGACTCGAGAATGTTTGTCTCGGAGGGATGTGCCACGATAAACGGGGGAGGGGTCTTTTGGATGTTTTGATATTCGCGGGTAAGCTACCCAGTGGTCAGCAATACTGCGTAGGATTCATAGACTTTGTCCCATATCTAGGACCGACTTACCCGCTTGAATGCTGCTTTTGTCGCCATGTTTGCCCGGATGTGCCTCAACGATAATTCGAAAATAAGTGGCAGAAATAAACACAAATCACGTCGCCAATGTAGCAAGTGCCCTCCAGCGACAATAATAACAGCAACAACAAAGACTGGTCAATGGTAAAATAGCGCGCTCGTGGATGTCAGATAGAACGCCAGCAGTTGACGGCGCGGCGAAGGCCAGAATTGCAGGACGGGCGGTCACGTGCCCAACAGCTCCCTCCGCTAAAGCCATCGTTATCCGAGAAATCGAGAATCGAGAAAGCCTCGTCCACACGGTCTTTTGGCCATTGCAGCTGTCGCAATGTCCTCCACACTATCTGCCGAGGATGACAATGTGCGTGCATACCTTCCATTCACGTCCACCGGTTTCCCGAGTGGTTATTTGAGTTTCCCCCCTAACTGACCACGGCGCATGCGTGCTGTTACCCCTCTGAGTAGATCTTCGAGCGTCTCCAACAACGTGACCCAAAGGTGCTGGAAGAACAGCAGCAGGCTGTGAATGACAGGGTTCGGGCGATTTACCAGAAGGCTCAGACACGGCTTGGCGAATTGGTGTGTTTCCCCATTCTTTCCCCAATGGTATACGAAGATTGGGCAACATCGGACATCCGGTTGACCGTGCGTGATACTAGATCGACCAAAACTCGACTCTACCATGTACCATCTCGTCCATCCAAGTCCTTAACGCACACCACACGCGCAGAGGCTTCCTGGAGAAAATCTTCCACCCGGTGCTGAACGGGAAGCGAAGTAGACCATACTCCCTCACTGAGGCCCTGCGGGAAGTCTCGGAGCGTGCAGAAACTCTCAGCAAATTCGGTTCGGACGCCTTTTTGATCGAGTATATGTATCTGTATGGAACGAATCCCGGCTAATGCTTTGTACAGACCTCTTCCAACAGCCAATCCAGGTATACCTCGACCAATCGCCGGATATCGACCTGACTTCGGGGTTGGCCAAAGTCGACGCCTATATCGCAGTCAAGGAGAAGTCTCGTTTGTTGCTGAAGACCGGTACCGATCTGGGAAATGTCGAGGGTTCGGCTTACGGTAACCTCCTTTGGCGCAATGTCTTTGGTGGTGCGGAGACGCTGAACCTGAACGCTTCTTTGGGCACCCGGACAAGGTCCGCATATCAGGCGGCTTTGGAGACCCCTATACTCAGCAATCCCGACTTCCGGTTCGAAGTTGGTGGAATTGCCAGTTCGACGCAGAAGTCTTGGGCCAGTCATGAAGAGGCGATCAAAGGAGGCTGGGGCAAGCTCCGTTGGATGAACAAATCCGGAAACCGTCATGAGCTGGGTTATAACGGGTTTTGGCGACAGATGACGGGACTCGCCGAGCAGGCATCACCAACGGTCCGAGCCGATGCTGGGGATAGCGTGAAAAGCAGTGTCTTCCACAGCTGGGTTAACGACAAGCGAGACAACCCTCTCCTTCCCTCCCGTGGCTACTATGCCAAGACATTCAACGAAGTGGCCGGTCTGGGGCCATTAAAGGGTGATGTCGCGTTCTGGAAATCCGAAATCGAATCACAAGGGGCTCTGCCTATTCCGATCCCAGGAATCAAGTGGGACAGCGGGATCAGCTTCACTACTGGATTCCGTGCCGGTCTTCTCTACCCTCTGGGACTTGGTTCGGGCTCCCGACCTCAACTCTCTCGCGTCAATGATCGCTTCCTCCTTGGAGGACCTACGGATGTTCGTGGATTCCGTCTCTGTGGTCTTGGACCCCATGATGGGGCCGATGCCGTGGGAGGCGATGTGTACGCTGCTGGCAGCGCCAACCTCTTCTTCCCGCTGCCTCGTGTTGGAGCCGAAAAGCCCCTCCGGCTGCAAGCCTTTGTGAACGGTGGCCGGCTGCTGCCTCTCCGGACCTCGGACAAGAGCACTCCCACCACCAGCAGTGAGGTGCAGGACGCTGCAATCTCTACGCTCTCCGACTTAGGGAATGGTTTGCCCAGCGTCGCAGCGGGACTTGGAATTGTGTATGCGCATCCCGTTGCCAGGTTTGAGTTGAACTTTTCTCTTCCGCTGGTGCTGCGGAAGGGAGAAGAGGGTCGGAAGGGATTGCAGCTGGGGATTGGCATTAACTTCCTGTAGAGAACCTGTACTAATTAGTTTAAATCGCATTCGCTTCTCATGTCTTCTTCAGTTAACCCGTATATAGGTCTACGGTAGAGCATTAGACCAGTTGCGTAGCGGAGGCTTAGTCAGAGCATCATAGTTGACAGTTGACCGCATCGACCTCCGACTTTACTCTGTACGGAGTCCGGGGCACCAGTCTTTGAATATCTTGTCGCTTTTCGCCAACTACTGTCATTCAGAATCTCTAAGATCCCATACCCCTCCCCGTGGCCAACAGTCCCCTCATCAAGTGAACCACTTCCCTCCTGGCCGCAATGGCCCAATACTACCCCCAACAACCCTACGGACAAGCCTCCGCGCAAAACCTCCAATTCTTCCCCTCCTCCTACGGCTCCTACCCCAGCGCCGGTGCCGGTGGACCCTCGTCTCCCCCGCAAGCGGCATATGGCGGCTTTGCGGGCTCGCCTAACCCAGCTGCCGCGCAGGCATATGGTGGTGGCGGCGGCGGCGGCGGCGGCGGCGGCAGTGGTGGTTTTGGGGGGTTTGGAGCATCGGCCGGTTCTGGCGTTAGTGGACGGATGGGGGAGCAGGGCGGGTTGAGGACGGGGTGGTTGGCGGCGTTCGGGACGGAGGGGTATGATGGGGAGCCGCCATTGTTGGAGGAATTGGGGGTGAATTTCGAGCATATCCGGATGAAGGTAAACAATTCATCATCTATCTATATACCAGAAGAAAAGAAAAGACGAAAGAGAAAGTGAACTAACTGGCAGGCCAGACCCTAACCGTGTTGAACCCCTTCGCCCGCATCGACCAACACCTCATGGACGACAGCGACCTCTACGGCGCCCTGCTCTACATCGTCCTATACGGAACCTTCCTCCTCCTCTCCGGCAAGGTCTTCTACGGCTACATCTACGGCGTCGCCGTCTTCGGCACCGTCGCCCTACACCTCATTCTCAGCCTCATGTCTCCCGCCCTGGATGCCACCAGCGCCGCAGCCGTAGCAGCCGCCAATGCCGCAGCAGACCCGACAAACTACGACCCGCACATGAAGCCGCCTCCCGGCGTCGACGACCCTGGCGCGATCGGCCACTTCTCCGCAACCCTCACCTTCCCGCGCTCCGCCAGCGTCCTGGGCTACTGCTTCCTGCCGCTCGTCATGACGAGTCTCATGGGTATCCTGCTCCCCATGGATACCTTGTTCGGGTATCTCTTGACCACTGCCGCCGTGGGGTGGTGCACGTATAGCTCGTCGGGCATGTTCTGTGCTGTGGCGCGCATGCGCGGGATGCGTGGCTTGGTGGCGTACCCGTTGGCGTTGTTTTATGTTGTTTTTGGAATTATGGGGATCTTTTCGTCTAGGGGGAGTGGCTCTTTGGCGGTTACTACGGGGGCTGCTTAAGTGTATACTATAGAGTATCTGCCTTGTGTACAGACAGGTAAAAGTGTTCCTGGCCTGTAAGCTGACGTACTGTGTATGTGCGTGTCTGTGTGGAGAGATCTCGAGTGTTTTAGCATTATGAATCGACGATTCTCTAATTACATGTACTACTCTGTAGACCAGATAATAAAGGACTGATTCTCCGTACTCCGTACGAAGTAAAATGCAATTACTCGCCCCGTGCCGGAGCCCAATGCTCCAACCACTCCCTCGCCTTCTCTAAATCCCCCCCGGTGGCCTCCACAGCCGCAACGCACCACGCCAGATCATACGTCTTCGCACCAGCACCACTACTCTCAGCGGCCATCATCTCAGCCAGAACACGCCGCTGCTGACCCGTCTGGTCCGTGCAGAAGTAGAACGGAGCCGTGTTGGGGATGTCGGCGTGGAAGGCGATGGCGTTGATGAGTGGTCGTATTGTGGCGAGGATGGTGGCTGCGCTTGTGGATTGTTGCTGCTGCTGCTGCTGCTGCTGTTGCTGCTGTTGCTTCCCGGTCTTGCAGTACTCGTTCCGGCACCAGGGTTTCCCGCAGCCGGTCATCATCTGCGAGAGGTAGCGGCGTTCGATGCGGCGGCGGAGCGCTTTGCCCTCTGGATCGTATGTGTCTACGTACAACGGCCCGTAGCAGATACTGCAGAGACCGAGCGAGTCGTTGCTGCTGGTATTGCTGCCGCTGCGGACGTCCAGCGTTCGGCCGCAGTTCTGGTTTAAGCAGATGCGCGGCGGCGGTCGTGAGAGCCGTTCGAGGTCGTGGTGGCGGAGGTGGGTGTTCATGTCGCGGAGGCGGATGATCTTGTTGCACAGGTGGCATTCTGTCGTTCGCGCGCCGTCGATGAGTTCGTGCGGGGTGAGGCCGGAGAGGAGCACCTCGGGGTCGTGTAGGTCGGGTTCGCCCTCGGCTTGTTGCGGAACCACGAGGTGGCAGAATCGACAAAGGATCGGTTTCCCTGGACAGACGGTCGTGCGGTGTTGCGCGAGTCGAGGCATGCCCTCTGCTTCGAACCCGCATGCCGGACACGAGTAGGCCCTGTGGAAGACCGTGTCATGTCTTTCTTTGCTTGCGGCGTCGTTGCCGTGAGAATCATCGTGTGGGCAATGCCAGTGGTTCTGCCATTCCGGGGATCTCTTTTGGAATACGTTGCGACATTGCGGACAGAGGATGTTATTTCGCAGACAGAAATTTTCATGTAGAACCAGGGTCCGTTCGGGCACCCACTGCAGACAATTCTTGCATTGTATGTCACCTGGTTCGTGGGAATCAGGCTCCTCCTCTTCGGCATCGGCTTTCGAGTCTGCTGGGTTGGCCATAATGCGCAATTTGTATGGCACGGGCGTCTTCGTCCCGTCTCGCGTAGATGCCGCATGAACCGATACGTACAAGGCTTCTGCGCCCTCCAGCTCAACGTTGGTCGACGCGATCTTGATCCGCTTGGACGGCCGACTGGAAAAATCACCAAACACATGTTCATCGTCCCTAGGCCGATTCCGCTGCCGGGATGAGAGAGGGCTGACGAAAAGACAAACACCGGTTTCGTCGTCACCATCGACTTCGACGGCTATACTGTCCTCGGGCCCCCGGTCGTGCACCTCATAGTCAACATACTCGCCCGGCACAACTTGCCCGGCAACCGCCTCCTCAAGACGCAGCACCCCTCCAATCGAACTACCCGCTCCACTCCCAGGCGCACGAGTAGCCTTCTCCAATCGCCTTTTCAGCGTCTCCCTAGCCTGATCCTCATTCAACGCCAGGATATCAACCTCCAGATCCGTATCCACGACACAGATCCCATCGCCCTCGGGTTCCACCCTATCAACCAGAAACCGAAACAACTCGTCCCGCCGCCCGCCCGCCGTCACCGTCAACACCTCGCCCGTAGTCAGAGTCGTGAAGTTCTCGCGCAGATACCGCTCCAGCAACGCCTTCCAATCCTCTGGGTCATAGCCGGCTTCCAGCGGGCGCAGGCGCACGTAGGTTCCTTTGGGCAGCTGCTTCGCATGCACCGTGACGGTCGTCGTAGCTGTTGACTTGAATTCGGCCTCAGCCTCGACCCCAATCCCAAGCGCCTCTCTCAGAAACGCACTAAGTCCAACCTCACCCTCCGACGCCGAAAACTCGCGGATCCCAGCGTATATTGCGCGCCCATTTTGCGTGTTCACCACGCGGAACGTCAGCGGATGTGGCAGCTGGTGCTGGCGCTCAATAGTATTAACGTCCTGCTGTTCGCGGGCTTGGGCCTCGGCGGCGAACGTGTACGGATTGAATGGGTCGAAGTCTGGTGCATGAGCGCGGGCGCGGGCGCTGGCGCTGGCGTTGGGGACGCGCGCGGTTACTTCTCTAATCGGAGCGACGGCGAGTAGCTCTTCGAGGGCTCGTTGAGGGAGCGTGATCTTATCGCCTGGGAGGCGCGGGGTCTCTGATGGTGGCGTGACGGTGAACAGCGACGACCAGCGCAGAGAGTCTTCGGCGGCGGCATCATTACCTCCGATATTAGCCATTATTGATGGGGAGGAGATGGTGATGGGGAGGTGGATGGGATAGGAGCATAAAGAATCACATCTTAAACAACAGATAAAATGATGCAGTGCATGACCGACACAGAAACGTTGCGTGCGTTCTGGAAGATACCGTCGTTGTCAGCAGTGCTGGTGAGTAAGCAGACCCTAAGTTGATGAAGCTCTACGGAGTAATTACATTAGTGGCTAAGTGAATTCATTGACAGATGATGCTATACAAATTATCTCAGCGGAGATTAACGCCCAAAACAAGGAAAGGCTAATCATCGCTTGGTTTTACAGAAAAAAAAGAAAAGAAAAAAAAAGGGACAGATAGAGAGAGAAACAGTAGCATGATAGCTACCAGAAGACAGGCTATCAATAGAACCCTCTCAACCGGTGGCGTGCACTTGTATTACACCAGTCACACTAAGCACAATGTCAGTTCCATATTCGACAGCAAGGACTGCGGTTGTTGGACCTGCCATACCATAGACGACGAACAACCTTCGTTATGCTCGATGCAATATTCTCCGCGGCAGTTCTGACAGGTTCGCTCCACCTCGATCTTGCAGGCCATACACTGAATTTATGGTCAGAAAGGAACTTTACCCCGAAGGATACGCGCATTGCTTACCGTTGGACCACATTCCCAGCAGTCCTTGCTAACCCCACGTTCCAATGCTTGCAAATCTAACTGTTCTGGTGGCGGAGTGCCGCTACGAGGTCCCTGAACGGCCGTTTGGTGCGGCGAAAGGTTGGCCGTGATCCGAACGGGCTGGGGCAGACAGCTGGAGCAGAACCATTTGTTACAGCGGTTGCACCGACGGTTGGTCAGGCATTCCGTGCAGCGGGCAATAAGAGCCGGGTTTCCGTCAGGATATACGACGGGACGCTTCGCAGCGAGGACAGAGGACGAGTGAAGAGGGACAGGCGCCAGGAGGGGAAAGTGCTCGAGGCCTGATTGGCCCCAGATGGCCGGGCCTTCGGGCGAGGTGTGACAGTTATCACAGCCCTGGGGACCTAAGGCTACCGTGGCGATCGATGGCCCCAGCAACCCACCATCCAGCGGCGGTTGGGTCTGGTTCGTCGGCGAAAATAAGTCGACATTGTGCCGGGGTCCGCGACATAGGACTGCGTCAAAGGAGATGATACCCTCACACTTTTTGATGGTTTGCGCCCACTCCTCATCGATGTTGCTCTTGAGGAGTTGCCCCGATGGAAGGTACCAGTCATTCTGATACTCAGTCGCCCAAACTTCCTCGACCGGCTGCTCCTCCTCCCTCGTTGACGATGGGCTAGTGGCACCAGGGCTCTGGCACCTAGAAGACCACCAGTCACGATAGCGAGGTCGTACAGGAGGTCGCGAGTGCGGATGGTCCATGGGTGTGAAATGATAGATGGCCTTAACCCGTGGGGTTCCTGGCGGCCGTGTAGGCCGCACCGCATACTGAAGGACCTGCATCAGCTTCCGTTCATTGAGATGGCGACAATCTCGGATGGATAGAACATTGACGTTGAAACGATCCGTTAGCACAATATCCGCAACCAAATCGGCCGGGACTGGCAGCCCGTCCAGGACCAAAGTGCGCACCCCCTGGAGGATAGATCGACGTGCCAAGTTGTCGAAAATGCCTCGCAAGGGGGCCGCATAGAACTCGTCTTCTGTGACTAAGTCATCGTCTAACGGCTCATTACTCATGGGCATTCCCGGGATCTGGGCACCACGGCACCGGCTGAGATCAAGGTGTCGAAACACATAAGGCGTCTCGAGGATGGTGGACCGGAGAAAGCGCGAGGTCGATGCTAGGGCCAGCAACGACGAGACGGATAGATACGGGGCCATGTGGTCGAGGACCAAGCTGTTGGACAACACGTCAATAAGCGAAGCCCGTTTGGACGGCATCAGCGCCACCGTGGGCTGGGGTTGTTCGCCATCGTCAGAATCATCGCTGTCGGATGCTACCTCGTGCACCACGGGCACGAGACCGATCTCCTTGGGGGACAAGCGACGGGAGCCATAGAAGTCGGGGGCTCGTCCGACGAGATGCTGGCGGTAGGCGGTCATGGCGCCGGCGGCCAGCTCGTCTCGTTGGAACGCAGTGGCAGCGACATTGGGCTGGATGTCCTGGAGAGCGGCCTTGGCCTTGATCAACTCCGATTCGAGGAGCTCGATGGTGGATTGCAGCACGGCGGGCATGGCTTTATTGTGAGTAGGATCGATAGCAGAGACGAGGGTAGACCATAACTCTGCCTCAGCCATGAGTAGATTGTATGAAAGTCCAGAAAAGATGTGCTTTTGCCCGGAGTAGTCGTATAATAGTAGTAGGAGGAGGAGTAGGAGTAGTAGGGAATGGATGGGGTGGGGCCTAGTTGGAGAGTTTAGTATAGTTCTAGAAGCGAAGTAACAGCCAGCATCCGCATACCTGTAGAAGAACAGCCACGCAGAACGGTTGAGGAATGCAAGGAGAAGGGCAGAAGTAGGATGATGAAAGCCCAGAGATAAGACAGAAAAATGAAGAAGAAGAAGAAGAAGAAGAGGAAGAAAGGGAGATGATTGTATGTCTTATAGGAAGTCTGCGGATGGACTGATCTATACTAGGCTGAACACCCGGTGTAGATCGCGCGCCGGTATCGTTGGTGGTTCTGTACGGGGATTGTATGAGAGAAAGGACTTGACCCCAGACAACATACAGCGTGCATCGACAGACATGCTGCCGTACAGATGTAATATTATGATTGCTGCATGTCTTTTCTTTTTCTGGTGGGAGTGTGGCAGGCTTCGATTAGCTTACTGGCCGTGGGGGGTGGGCTGGCTGGTCATGTGTTCTGCTTCCTCCCAGCGATCTGCCTCCTCTCTACTACCAAGGATTACTCGACTACTGGAGTACCCAGCATTAGTTAATACGACTACTCTACGAAGTAATTCGATTTACTACTACTACCACTGACTGGTTACCAGTTGGCATTCCCAAAGGAGTACAGAGCACTATGTATTATGCCAAGTGCCAAGCCTGCCAAGTGCATCATCACCCTGTGCCAATGTCCCCCCCAAGGTCGATCAGATGACTGAGCTCCTGCTGATAAACCGCGCCAAGCATTCATTCAGATTACTCGATTCTATAACACTCTCCTTTGCACTGCACGGAGTAATCCCAAGACAGGGGTGCCGAGTAGGCTATGATCTCCGGGATTCGTCTTCCGATTCCTGCGCATGCACCGGTTCGCAGATCCAGACACTGTCACTAGTACTAGTAGTAGTAGTAGTATCTGAGTAGAGACAATCAGAGCAGCGCCAGCGCCCACGTGACCCCTGCCAATTTCCCGAGTACGGAGAGTACGGAGTCCGGAGAGTGAGATATCTTTACTACCAGTAAACAAGTAATAATCCATAGTACTATGTGTTCACTATGCGTAGTACATATTACATGTCGTCGTGCACCTCCCTTCACATCCCACCCCTTTTTACTTGCCAATCCGTCTACTTCCACAGCTTGCCAAGCGCAGTTTCCTACAGTCGATCATCAGTTAGTCTCTCTTCCATCGATTATGCCAAGAAGATCCCGTGCAGCAAAGTCACATACCTTGTCATCGTGCTTGTTGAGAATCTTGGCAGTGGCCAGGTCGAAATCCTCCTGCGTAACGTGTACTCGTCGCTCCCGCAAGGCAAACATGCCCGCTTCCGTGCACACCCCCTTCAGCTCTGCCCCCGAGCAGCCGTTCATCTTCTCGGCAATCTTGGTCAGATTGATGCCACGCGTCAGGTTCATCGACCGCGAGTGAATTCGGAGAATGTCCGCTCGAGCTTCCACCCTGATGACAATTCAGCTATACTACCCAGAAAAGAGAAGAAGGGGAAAAAAAAACTTACGACGGCGGCGGGAATTCAATCTTTCGGTCAATCCGTCCGGGCCGCAGCAAAGCCGGATCCAGAATGTCCAGTCGGTTTGTCGCCATGACAATCTTGATGTTTTTGGTGGGTTCGAATCCATCCAGTTGGTTCAGCAGCTCCAACATGGTCCGCTGCACTTCCGAATCGCCTCCTCCCGCACTGTCGATCCGGCTGGAACCGATACTGTCGATTTCGTCCATGAAGATGATACTAGGAGCGTGTTCTCGGGCCATGACGAATAGCTCCCGGACCATCCGACTACCTTCTCCAATGTACTTCTGCACCAACTCCGATCCGCTGACCCTGATGAAGCGACAGTCGGTATGGTGGGCGACGGCTCGAGCGAGGAGGGTTTTCCCGGTTCCGGGAGGCCCGTATAGCAAAACTCCCTTGGGCTGCTCAATCCCAAGCGACTCGAATAATTCTGGATGCTTGAGACCCAGCTCAATCACTTCCTTAATCTCTTTGATTTGCTGTTCCAGACCTCCGATCATGTCGTATGTGCTGTCCGGAACCTTCTCGACCATCATCAGTGAGACCAGCGGGTCCACCGACGATGGCAGCATCTTTTCGAGTTTGTAGGAATCAGATAGCAAGGCCACTCGCTTGCCCACCGTAAGTTTCGCGATGTCGACGCCATCCGCAATATCCACGACTGTAATTAGGGCCTCCAAGTCAGTCACATGAGACATGTTCAGTGGCAACCGGGGATCCGACAGTAATCTGAGGGAGACCCAAAAAACAAAAAAAGGATACTTACCATATTTCCCTTCCGGATGTACCTTGACGAGAACCTTCTTAGTACTCATCACCTTGACCACCTCACCGACGTAGGAACCCGGCTGCTGAAGCAGACCCAACTCCTCCCGCAGCAAGCGTACTCTCGAGTTGTAATCATTGCGCTGAGCTTCTAGTCGACGGAGAACAGCCTGACCCTGAATGATCTCCAGTTTCATGCCCTCGATCTTGTTGCGATAGTAGTTGTCAAGCGCCATGATGGGCGAGCTAGACGACACCGAACGCCCACGGCAGGGTTGAGACGGATAATAGAACCTTCCAGGAGGGTAATTAGAAGATCTATCTTCAGTACCAGCAAGAGAAGTAGAGAGCTGTAGTAGTGTTGAATACACAGAGAAAGAAACAAGTTGGAAGAAGAAGAGGAGACGGGGAAACGAGACCGGGGTTTGTTGGATGTGATGTTGGGGCGGCTGTCATCAAATAGGCGGTTTTGACGCCGAGCGTGGCTGAACCTCGTCCTACAAGCCACATATATACTCATGCCTGAGGCTCAAATTACCGCTCAGGTGGCGGTGCAACATGCATGTGACTAATCCTTATCAGCAGCACGGTGGGCTATGATTGGCCCACCATGCCCCATGGCAGCTGCACGCCCGGCCAATCACCGGCTGCAGCGGGCTCCCTCCATGCCATCATCCATTCTCCGTCTTCATCATCCTCTCTTGGATTCTGTTTCTGTCGCACTCTCACTCTCTCTTCCTGTCTCTCCTTCTCAGCTGACGCAGAAATGTGCTTTGGTCGCTTGTCTTGAGACGATTTAAGACTCTCGTGATCAGATTCAGAGCACCAGGTTAAGTCATATATAAAAGAAGCTACTCTACTTTTTTCTCTCCCTTGACGCCTTCTTCGCGTCTGCTGCAGATCTGCCGTCTTCTTTTCCTCCTAAATGTCCATTCAATCACTTCTATTAGGCTTTCTTATCGCAGCTTAGAGTGCTGGTCACTTGTAAATTGGTTCCTCCGTCTTATGCGAGCTTATCTCGCCCTGTTCCGTTCCCGCCAAGAGGAACAATTTGCATCCCTTTTTGCCCTGCCTCGTATAAATTTCCGCTTTCTTCGGGCGTGAGAAGACAAACTACTGTTATCAGAGCCTTTATCGCGCGTTGCGTCAAGTATGAGCAGTGAGAATCACTCCTCGAGGCCGGGGAATTCCCGCCAGTCGACGAGGCCCGTGACGGAGAGAACAAGAAGTTATGGTACGTAACTCTTTCTTTAAGATATATGTATGGACACTTCATTAATTCGCATTCATTTTGATAGGTACCCTAGACCCTCCAGGCTCAAGGGCCGAGTTCCCTCCGGACGAAGGTCGACCAGAAAGTTCCAGTCGCTTGCCTGCATCCCAGTCACCGTCGATAGCACCCCTGTCCGATAGGCAAAGGAAACCCTCGTTTTCGCGCCGTGCGTCGTTCAAACGCCAAAAATCACAGAAAATGGCGGGCTTCTCTACCGATGACGCTGTTATGGAGGTCGAGGAGGATATAGCCAATCAACAGACTACCGATCCTCAACCATCTCCGCGGGTGCGTCCCTTGCGAACTCAAAGTTCGACGCTGAGGCGAAGGGTGAACACCCGATCTAGTCCCGTCTTGCAAGCAGAGTCAGAAAATGGTCGTGGTGCAGATGAACCGGGTTTACCGGATCCTAAGTTGGCAGTCACTGAAGCGGGACCATCTACGCAGGACCATGCTGACGGACGCGACGATGGCGATGACCGCGACGATGGTCTTGGTGACGAAGGCGACGACAACGACGACGACGACGACGACGACGACGGTGATGATAATGATGAGGACGATGATGATGAGGTGACTAGCGACGCGGAAAGCTTTACACTCAAAGACCGCCAGCAAGCCATCAACGAGACACATCCGTTCGGAATAAGGATTTGGAAACCGGCATTGTACAAGAAGAGCCGGTCCGTAGAGAAAACTGCAGAAGGGGATATTCACTCGTCGCCGGGAGGTCAGGTAAGCCCGATTTTATTCTTGACCAACCTGTTATGGTTGCTGTGCTTTGGATGGTGGCTAGGTCTTGCTGCGCTGCTGGGCGCACTTGCCTGCTTTGCTGTCGCATATTCGCCCAGCGCAGTGGCGTATGGAAGAGTCTTCATCGGGCTCTCGTGGTACCTTGTCTATCCGTTTGGGTCATTCGTTCAGCTGGAGACCGACGAGCACTACGCAGAAGAAGACGAGGGCGAAGGGCGCAGCATCAGTGAGTATGAACAATGGCAAAACGGTGATATTGAACATGGTGGGCTCTTCTTTGGTCCGCACAGCGCTCGTTCTCTCGTTGGCCGGCGAAGGAATAGTGTCGACTCAGCCAGTGAACAAGAAAGCCTCCTTGGGCGTCAGCAGAGAGGTCATCACCCAGATGTCTCGCTCAGTCACACCAAACGACGCTTGTTTGGTCGTGGGGAGTGGACTTTAGGCCGCGTTGTATTCTATGCGTTCTTCTACTTTCTTATTGGACCCTTGCTCCTCCTAGTATCCCTTGTCTGCTGGCTACTCGTGTTCTGGATTCCCATGGCTCGTGTGACGAGCGTCCTCTTCAACCACCTTCGTCGCCATCCTCTTGCGTTGTCGTTCCATGCCGATGCAGCAAGTATACGGTCCCATCCGGACTCATCATCGTCTCCGTCCTCCATTCTTCTATGCACATATCGTGCCGCTGGTCTTAAGTACTGGAAGTATACAATGGATGGAACGAACATCTTCTTAATCAACCTTCTAGGCGTGGTATTATTTGTCATCTTTGATTATTTTTTCCTCAGCAGGACCCTGGGGCTACAGTCGTGGTTGGCTCACCCGGGCTTGATCTTCACCCTTGCCCTAATCTCCATCATCCCATTGGCATATTTCATCGGTCAAGCCGTGGCATCGATATCCGCTCAGTCGTCGATGGGCTTAGGTGCCGCCATCAATGCTTTCTTCTCGACCATAGTAGAGGTTTACCTTTATTGTGTCGCCTTGACCGAGGGCAAAGGTCAACTTGTCGAAGGCAGTATCATTGGTAGTATCTTCGCTGGCATCCTCTTTCTCCCAGGCTTGTCCATGTGCTTTGGCGCCATCAAGCGCAAGACCCAACGATTCAATGTGAAATCGGCTGGGGTCACTTCCACGATGTTGATGTTTGCTGTAATTGCTGCCTTCGGGCCCACACTGTTCTATCAGATTTATGGCAGCGTAAGTCCCTTTATTCTCCTGTTTGGTTCCATTATGAGAATGACTTTAAGCTGACCTGCCTGTTTGGTTGCTAGCATGAATTGAACTGTCGATCCTGTGTCAATTCTTCACACTCCGTTAGCGATTGTCGTCGCTGTTATTTTTCCCAGGTTCCCGCAATCAACGACAAATTCTTCCGCAATGCCGTTCAACCCTACTCGTGGTTCTCAGCCTTGTTCCTGTTTCTTTCATATGTCATTGGTTTGTGGTTTACTCTGAGAACCCACGCTGCTCTCATCTGGGCCACAGAGGCCGAGGAGAAGAAGGCCTTGACTCTCGCACAGGACCCAACAGCCTCCTACGAACCGCGGCACCTTCTGTTCCCCGATGGGCAGCAAGGAGGGACTTCCACCAGTGGAAACACTGGCACGAAGGGCTCTATTCGCGACTCTCAGCTGTACAAACGGATTCTTGGCCAATCTTTAAAACAAATTGGTCTGCCGGAAACCAACCCGGATGATACGTGGGAGCCATCAGCGTCTGGAGCCCGTGATACCAATAAGTCACCACTGTATCTTGTTCCTCCCCGTGCAGACGGGGATGATAGCACTGCTCCTGCAGGGCAAAAGAGTTCCGGCTGTCCATCCAAGCAAAGCAATGAGGATCTTCTGGTACGCCAGGTAGCGGAAGTTGCAGCCACGGCCGCGGCTGTAGCTGCTCGTGATGCAGCTCGACCCAAAAAGCCGACTCCCGCGCAGCAGCCGCAATCGCAGCGACAACCCTCAATACGTCAAAGCAGTAAGGGACCGGCGGACCCAGTCAAGGCGATCATGGAACATGACGATGTTGGCCTTGGACATGCGCAAGCCAGCGGAGGCCACGACGCGCCTAACTGGAGTAAGGCCAAGAGTGCCGTCGTCCTTCTTGTCGCCACGGTGCTCTATGCAGTCATTGCCGAAATCCTTGTGAACACGGTAGACGTGGTGCTGAATAGCGTCGACATTGATGAGAAGTTCCTGGGTATCACCCTCTTTGCACTGGTTCCCAACACTACAGAGTTTTTGGTATGCCTTTCTTTCCCTCGTTTTTTTTTTCCTCTCGCATTGGCTTACAATTTCGTTAGAACGCTATCTCGTTTGCAATGAATGGCAACATCGCCCTATCCATGGAAATCGGCTCTGCCTACGCCTTGCAAGTCTGTCTGTTGCAAATCCCCGCGCTGGTCCTATTCAGTGCATTCTACGGTAATCTAATCGACCCTTCGGAGCTCGTCGACCATTCGTTCAAGTAAGCCCCTCTCCCACCCCCCTCTCTCTCTCTCTGGGAATATAACATCAAACTTATAACCAAAACCAGCCTGATCTTCCCGCAATGGGACATGGTCTCCGTGATCCTTTGCGTCTTCCTCCTCTCGTACGTCCACGGCGAAGGCAAAAGCAATTACTTCAAAGGCTCCATCCTTGTCCTCACCTACCTCGTCGTCGTCATCGGCTTCTATCTCTCCGGGTACAGTAATATGGATGCCATGGGCGTTGATCGGTTCGATACGCTTGCTCTCGGCGGCGCCGAGAGCACGCGGCAGGAACTGGAGCGCAGTTTTTATACTATCGGGAGGTCGACTAGCGGGGTGGCTTATTGACTTCATTCATTTACCTCAAAAGAGGTGAGTAAATAAGAGGTCAAGGAGATGGGTGGATAAGTGTAGATGAATCCAGCACCGCGTGTGTTGGGGGGAGTGATAGCTTGACCAGTATGTTTGGTTCGATCTGCTTGTTTTTCGTCTAGTATTGTATATCATGCTTGCATGGAGTTGATTGATTCCATCTGTATACCCCTTGTAATGGAGATATGATTACAGTTTGGTCGTATTTGATATCTACGCATTAGCAGGGCTAGAATATGTACAAATTTGATTGCAGTATTCGCAGAGTATGAAGAAATATTTGCATGGGAAGACTTATTTGCCACTATAAAACAACAGTAGAAATCTGTAACAAACGCTTTTGCTCTTTGAACATAACTCGTACATGGCATTAAAACGAACATAAGATGTTCTCATATTATTACTCCCACGCGCTTACAGTCTTGTCGACAAGACCCCGGTATTCCTGCTGCTTCCGACATTGCTCCAAGAAAACCTTATATTTCACGTCGAGCAAGGCCTTCTCGTTCGTGCTGTTTGAGGGTGACACCTTCCTCCCGGGCTTGCTCATGCGGTCCATGATATCCCACAAGTCTTCGGTCTTCCCATCCTCGTCCACACTCGCGGCCTTCGCGCCCAGCATGGCAGCACCGTGGCACACAGCAGCATGGACATACCGGGGAATCAAAACAGGCATGTCACAAGCAGTAGCGACCAGTTCGACCAGGATGTCATTCTGACACTGCGAACCCGACATGAAAATCGAGTTTATACTGTGCCCAGCTTTGTTCATTTCTTGAACGATGTGTTTCGTCTGCAGCGCAATGAATTCTAGCGTGCCATAGTACCAGACTGCAAGACTATCAACGGTCTTATCAGCACTAATGCCGATGACTGATCCCCTCATGCCCGAATCGGCAATGGGAGAGCGGTTCCCCCAAAGATCTCCGTAAAGGAAGAAGTGACGCGCCAGATAGGAAATACTGGGAGCGTTCTGCTCTTGAGCCATTTCCCCTAAACGCGTGTTGAGGTACTCGTAAATGTTGGCATCATAGGATTGTGCAACCGCCGTGGCCTGGTTGTGTGCTGGATGGGTCTCGATAATATACTTGAGGAGTTCTCCCGTCGCAGACTGGCCACCCTCGGCCATCCAAAATCCGGGCTGAATAGTGTCGCGGTATGGACCCCACACTCCGGGAACGAAGACAGGGTCCGGGGACATGGCGAGATGACAGGTGGAAGTTCCAGCGACAGCTGCAAGACGAGAGAAGGCCTGAGCCTTGTCGTTATTGGCGACTCCAGATCCCAACTCATCCGATTGAAGGTTGACCTTGGCACCAACAGTCCCGATCCAACCGGCATATGCGTCAATGACAGGACTACCAATGGCAATCCCCGCCGGCAAGCCCAACTCCTGGGCTGCCTTTTCGGAAAGACTGCCAACGTGCTCACCAGCGCTCAGGTAGTCACCATTCTATAGAAAGAGAAGAGAGCAGGTTAGCTGCCGTGTTTACAAATGATGAAAGTAAATTAACACAAAAAGAAAAAAGGCTCACCACCCCATCAACACCGCCCATGCGCTTGAAGTTGTCCTCTGTAAGATCTTTGAGGCCAATGTCTGAAAGGAAATCTTCCTGCCAGCCCTTCACGCTGCCATCAACACCGACGGGGACATAGCCCTGCTTGCAGACAGTACTGCAGAAGCTCCGTTTCTCATTCCCCGTGGCGATGTGTGTCAGTGCGTCAGCTAAGTCATAGAATTTGCAATTATCGAAAAGCTCCTTTGGCATGTGGTTCTTCAGCCACAGAACCTTCGGGATCTCCATCTCAATGGACATCTTCCCACCCACATAGCGGAGCAGGTTGTGCTGAGTAGCATTCACAATATCGGTTTCCTCCACCGGACGGTGGTCCAGCCACAGAATGACGTTACGGTCTGAATCGAAGTTGGGCCCTGTCACGGAAACAGGGTCGTCGGTGGTATTGGAGAAAACAGATAATGAGCATGTAGCATCAAATCCAATTCCTTTGACAGTTTCTGGATCGACGTCATTCTGGCTAATAGCGCGCTGCACACACAGACAGATGCAGTGCCAGATATCGTTGGTGGATTGCTCCTAGAGATACAAGGAAGGTCAGATAAGTAAATCCTCGTTCAGCTACCTACAGGCATCAAACTTACGTAGAAGCCCTGCTGAGGCTGCCAGAGACCAATGTTCTCAGAAGCTAACCCAACAATGTCTCCTTTAGCATCGATGATGCAAGCACGGGCACTGCCAGTCCCGACATCAATTCCGATGAAATGATCCAAATGACTGGGTTCCTGCTGGGAAGGCCGGTGGCCAGATCCTTGGGAAAGCCGGTGACCAGAACTCTGAGAAGGCCGGTGATGAGAAGTCATTACTGGCAGATGATTGAGAAAGTGCGTATTCGACAGTGTTGTTGTACAGACTGTTCAGTATGAAAATGGGAGAGAAGGGCAATCTTTCAACTATGATGTGTAGCTGGGTCCGGTTGAGCTAAGTATAGGACCGGCTGATGGATTACGCCATCATGTTGACACTTACAAAGCGGGCCTCCTCCCAAGTCGTAGCTTGTCCGGCTTTTTAAGCGATGATATTATGAGCCAACACAAACCGGAATCGAGCAGAGAGAGATAAAGCTCTTTGCCCGGTGGTGGCGGAAGCTGTCGTCGAAAAGGGAAGCTATGACCGCATCGGATCCAGGCCCGTGGGGAGGAGAGGTGACTAAGCATGACGGTGGTCGTGTGGGGAAGGAGCCCTGGCAGTCACGTGTGGCTCGAGGGTAGGAGACCAAATAGTCCCGGATGCCATTGTCAAAGTGCTAGAGAGAAGAGGAAGCAGGAGAGAGAAAGGAAAAGAAAAAAAAATTCGTACTATTGTACATATACCGAGGCCAGAACAATGAGAACAGGTATCTTCAACAGGGGTATACTCCGGAATATATCCTGTTGGTAAAAGAAAACGCCTTTACAGGGATTCACGCCAAACAACAACAACAAAAGGAAAAAGGGAGACCAAGGGGGTTCAAAGGAAGAAGGTGAAGAAGCACAATGGAAGAAATTCTTCAACCAACCAAGGCAGACCATAGCTCCGGGACGATCCTTAGCAATTCGAACCCCAATCCACCGCAAATAACGAAGACGAGAACCACTGTCGATGATCTGTTAGCGTGGCTGTTATACATATGCTGTACAGGGGGGATGATTCTTGACTTGGCTCCATACATATCCAGCTAGTAGGCAATGGAGACTTTGCAGGGCCCTGCTTGACGGGCGCTGTCACTTTCTTGCCCTGTCTTGAGGCCGCAATGTTCTTTGCATATTTCTTATTTGCTTGCTGCTGCTTTGGTGTTTGGGCCTGAAGGAATAGATCAGCGGTTGGCATTGGATACACTTCTTATGTCAGGTAAGGAAGATCCGTATACGTAGATACACTCACCATGATTGTTTATTAATCGAGTATTGCTGCCCTTCTGCACTGGAGGGGGGAGTATGGAAGGTATGAGTTCTTGGGAAGTTGACAAGCATGCAGCGACAATATATGCTGGGATAGGGGCAAGAGGCCACGCTGTTACAGATTACCCGTTACCGTACAGCGACTTCTTGGCATACCTTCCTTTTCGGGACGGCCATCGTCAACTTCGCCGGAGCTGGATTTGTTTTTGCAGACGATAAAGGAAGACTCGTAAGGATTCAGGTATGTCTTTACAGTAACCCCTACACTGACCTGAAGGAAAGAAACTCATTGAAGGCTTTGATTCCAGGTGCATTCCGCAACGGCATGACATGCTGTACATGATCTGACATTTCTAGACCTCCGAACTCTCCTTATTCTCTTGCCTGCGTCCTGGGTAGCTAGCAGCTAGCTACACACAAAATCAACCCACCATGCACCTTCGCTTACAACTCATTCTCCCAATCCTCTCCCTCCTGACCCTTGTGCTCGCATCGTCGTCGCCGTTGGCGCCGTCGTCTCCGCACCCATCCACAACCGATATCCTATACTGGCCACTGGCATCACCACGACCCTCGCTCCTCGCGCGCGTAGGCTACAATCCCGCCTCGTCGAGTGCAGACGTGTTATCCTATTCTCCTCCGAAACCTACCAGCCGCAGTGGTGGTGCTGGTGGTGATGGCAGCGAGGGCCTCGTTCGTGTCGGGCTGTATACGTCGACGCCGTCTGATTCCAAGCACTGGGTTGGCACGCTCGCCTCGGTATATTCTCTAGTGGATGGTGTGGGCTCTAGGCCCACTGTGCAGCTTCATCTTGGTCCAAAGAACGAGGTCTACCATGTCTCTGTGAAGTCGTCCTCCTCCTCGGATACTCCTACGGCTGAGTCGGGGCCGGTCGTCGAATTGGTGCCGTCCACCGCTGGACCGCGTCCGCATCTCAACCGGCCTATCGTGGTTAGTCCTGATGGACAGGGTCCTCAGGAGGTTGTTGAGAAGACGTTTTTCCAAAGGTGAGCAAATTTCTTTTGTCTCGTTTGCATTTTCCGTTTTATCGTGTTTGCATGGATCATCTAACATACTTGATATAGATATTGGTGGGTCTTCCTCATTATCACATTTCTGGCCATGTCTGGTGGTGGAGAGGGTCAGCAATAATGGATTTTGGTCTACTGGTTACAATCTGAAATATGATTCTTATCGTCCACGATCACCATGCATGATGAAATTACTAGACGTCGATGGCCTGTAAATCGAGAGACATGCCCTTATAGTCCCCGATATTTACCGTAGCACTTAGTATTCCTAATCTTGCAAAGCCAGCTCCGTGAAAGTTACGCTGCAGATATCTAGATGCTGCTAATCCGGACCGACAATCAAATAGCCAGCCGAATGACCTCTCTTTCACCTTTAGCCAGCGGCCCCAAATCCCAATGCACCACTCCCCTGTCTGTGAAAGCCAATAGTTCATCTTCCTTGTCCAAGAACCGCAGCTTGAAACAAACAGCTCCTAGCGGAAGGATAACAGGTTGTAATTCAACCATCCCAGAGCTTGCTGATTGGGAATCGGGAGGATAGAAGTCATCGGCGTTGTCTTCGATGAGTGAGTTTGGCTCCAGTGCCCAGATATAGATCACATTCCAATTAGCCACAGCGATACGCGTACCGCCAGGCGATGCAGCGGTGATACAGCCCAGAGAACTTGTCGAATCTTGGAATCCGGCCAACTTCCCAGCCACTGTCCATTCAGTGAACCGCCGCCCACGGTCCAGGTTCAATATGTGCCCGCAATTGCGAGATTGGCAGAGCGCTTCAGACCTCAATAAACACGCAACAGTCCAGTTCTCGCGCCGATGGGTGGCAATTCCTAAAGAAAGGTATTTCCAATTACACATATTAATTCCGTTCTGTCTGAGTGTGCCATGAGTGCCAAAGAAGGGGATATCAATCGCGAAATGAAGACTCAGGAGGTCAGAAAACGGCACCACACATGAATTCCGATATAACCTTGGTTGAACGAAATTGAGGGGTGAGGTCGTGTTGATCCGTTGAAAGGATCCGTAAAGGGTCTGTGCCCGGTAGTAGTATAGTATCTGGCTTGACCTATCGTTGAAAACAAGGTCTCTCACTGGTTCTTGCTCGTAAAGCATATGACCCGCGCCCAATCTTGCCTGAAAGCTCTCGTTACTATCCGGGCAGAGGCTGTTCTCATCCACAAGCACATCAGAATGATAGCTAAGTTCTAGACACAGTCAGCTTTGGTAGTGGAAGTAAGTGGAGGAAGGAAAGCCGGGAAGAAGAAGAGGAAGGGAAAGCAAGGCAGCTTTTGCGTTGTAATAATTCAGGAATGACAGCGTGTATCACCAACCGATTACTTTTGACGTTTCATCGGGCGATTCATCATAAATACTGTAGATGACCACCTCATGGTCATGGTCCTCGCGCTCATGCTGCCAGGAAATGGCAAACGTATTGCTGTTGCCGACAGCAATGGCCAACGCCGCGTAGCCAGCATGATCCGGAAAGGCACACACCCGGACACGGGGTTGCAAAGATTGCGAATCAAAATGAACTAGATGGACCGTCCCACTAGGGTTCGACTGTAATGCATGTTGAACGAATGGGTGCTCTGCGTTTGGGTCATCTTCATCCATAGTGGGTGTAAACCGATAAAGAGCGTAAACACCATCTTCCCCAGGAAAAGTTGTCCTGAGCACTTCCACAGCCCCGGGTTGCTCCCAGGGCAGCCTCAATCGTGCTCTAGGTGAGACAAGACCCCCATCTTCGGCGTGAAAAAGGAAGATATCCGGTTGGCCCTTGAAGACAAGGGCAAGGTTTGGATCCCCAGAAGAAGACGCCAGTGAAGAAGCTTGAGTATCGATCGCTTGGGACCCGAACTCAATTGCTTTGTGGCGTGCATAGAACTGAGCACCATATAGTTGCTGGTGTGAGCGCCTGGCCAGCAGTTGAAACAGCCTTTTTGTCTCCAACTCTTGCACGCCCAAGGTCAAACCAGGTGTCTGGCGCAAGTGATGTAACACCACTTCGCGGCAAGTGGAAGCGATTTCATACAGGATATGGCATGAATAGACCACCTGTAAAAAATCCGGAGTGCTAACGCTTTGAAGAACGAGCTGTATTAATTCTGGGGGGAGATCCAAAAGCATGGTTCAAGAGCGCGCCTGTTGGTGTCGATATGGTTATTTGCTGTAACTGACGCAGGTTAGCGAGAGTCCGTGCAGCTATTGAGAATAGTACCAAGAGATGTCACGGAGAAGTAGAGGAGCTCGAGTCAGTCTGAAGGGGTGCTGAGATGGTCGACACGAAAACACAGTGTTTGGCTGGGGAGCTAAGCTTCTTTAAATAATTAGTTAACTTGCCAATGAGTCAGGCGGGGAGATCCGCCTATTAAGCTCAAGGTACCAGCCGCAATTATTCCCGTGTGATACAGAATAATATCCCGCCAGAGGAAGCATCGTGACGATAGCATATTTGGAAAATCAGAACAATAACAGACAGTGGGAAGATTCTATCGGATGATAGGTGACCAGAAGCAGTAGGACTAACAGAGCAACGAGTCACCGGGCCCCAAGCAAGGTGTAGAACTCAGAAGAATGGTATAAAGAAAAGCAGGGATGTTATTCAAATGCTAAACATATATATTATCCATATCCTAACCAATACTCCAAAGCCCTGGAAGAAACAGATCTTTCATCTTTCAACACCAGGAAATGCATGTATGCATGTAACTGCAAAATGACATATTATAAAGCAAGTATACTCCCGTGGTTCACCCGGTGGGCAAAAGTAAAAGAAAAACAAAAAGGAACATTCTTGTCAATGTGTTGCAAATCATACAAGTGACCAGAAAGAAAGCACCTAGGAAGATTGCTTTGGGTATCCCATGTAATACAGAGAAGAAAATATAAGAGACAGGGCGTAAACAAAGACCTTCCGGTTCGATTTGGATCAAAGGATCTTCGATGAACCTCCCTGTTCCGAGCCGCCATCCTCTTCCGACAATTGAGTCACGACCCACTCCAATACACTCTCGTAGCAGAGAACGTACTGGCTGATGTTCTGGATCATACTGGGTCTTTGAGTTCGGAAATCTGCGACGGCCTTCGCAATGAGATCCTTCTCGTCATTGTATATCCATCCACTAGACGGGTCTTCGTTGCCTGGAGGGTTTTGCGCTTTTGATCGCTGTCGTTTTAGCATGTCCAGTACACTGTCAACTGTACAGAATGTACCGGTGCGTCCACAACCCGCGCTACAATGCACCAAGACTGGCCGTTGCCCCTGCGGTTCTGCCTCCTGACTGTTAAAATCCGGGGTAGTCGTAGCATGTTTCACTTTCTCGCATTGTTCAATCAATTGTAAGAGATGTGACGGCTGTGAGGTGGTTCCGAAATCGGGCCAATACGGATATTGTAATTGTGTGACTTCCCGTAATGGCTGGAACGGAAAGGAAGAGTGAGAGAGGCCAAAGTGCCTGACGATGATACAAGGATACTCAGAAGCGTTGTCGCTATTCTGATTCGAATTGCTTGCTTCCCCGGTCGAAGGCCTTGGGCTATTGACCTGTGATGAATCCGGTCGATCAATGGACACAGCTCTGTGCGAGAAATTGTTGACTCGAAACTGCCCATAATTTCCCGATTCCCAGTATGGATGGCATTTCACGTGGCCCCGTTCAGCTTCCGCAGTAAGCGTTACGATGAGTCGTACGTCTTGCTCCCACACGAGACGCCAGAAATCCTGATAGTTATGTCAGCCATGTTCGATTAATTAAGTCAATATCCAATGCAGAAAGCACTCACGCTGAAAGTATCAGGCACCGGGGCTTGTGTTGCTATATAGCGCTTATTGCTATATTCGGCCTTCAAGTGACTTGCGTTCACATAGTCGTTGCCAGTATTTGGAACGTTTTGTAACTGGACACGAGAATGTTCAAATGGATAGATATCGTTATACCTGTTCTTTGTGCCCATTTCAATTCCCGCAATACGATATTTTTTAGGTGAGGCACCGTCGGCGTGTGAATCATATGAAAACGCCTGCTTCATGCGTTCCAATTCCTGCTGTTCGAGCTTGAGGAATCTCTGCGAAACATTATGGCCTTTGTCGCTGGCATTTGCAGCATCTCGCAACCAGGCCGGAAGCGAACGACGCTTTGACTCGGTCAACTGCCTTGGAAGTTGGATAGGTAGCTGTCCAACTCCTCCAACGAGGTCCGTGTTCTGTCGAATATTCCCAAAGAAAGGGATCATGGTGGCAGACGACTCTGGAAATGCGCACCCTCCAGCAACTGGAGCAGCGGCTGGAAGATTGATGTGCATTGAAGTTGGTTTCTTCGGAGACGGCCTGGCAGCTGGTGACTGTGCTCCTTGTCCATTTTGTAGCGTTAACCGCGGAAAGCGAGCAGCAAACTTTCTAAAGCCGCCACTGAGAATCATTCCATCGCCATTCCACCCCTCAGCCACAAACTTTTTCAATACATTCAAAAGCGGCCCGGCGTCCTTCTTATCGGCAGTCACTGCATCATACACGATGATGTGGCGGCATTGCCTCCATTTTGCGAAATTCTTTCTGTCGTTGTCGTTTGTGAATGTACTCTGCAATTTCTGTGTGTCGAAGGAGGGCCGCTTCAAAAGTGTTGTGGGAATACAAAGATTCAACGAGCCACTGATATTCCCTTGCGCGAAATGCGTAAACGGGCGAACGTCCAGCATCATAACCTCATGCTGGGCCGTGGTGAGCAGTTCGGCGCAGCGTTCAGGTGATGCAAACTGGATACCATGGATATTAAGCGGAGTGTGAGCGCCAATATCAGGCGCCGAATGATGCGCTTTACTTGACGATCCGACCTGGGGAGGCATCTTCAACGACAGAGGCGGCGACCACTTTTCTTGCATCGAGTCCTGCTGGTGCGAATTACTGAGCTGGGCTTCTGCCATTTGTTCATCTCGGACAGGTCTTTCGGACGAATCGGCCTTAAGCAATTCAGGATTCCAAGATAGACCGCGAAACACGGACCCTCTGCGGTTATCACTACTCCCAGATTCGCCTTCCAGATAGCCTCCCCGGCCACTCTCGGATGTTGACATCCGAGGCAGCAGTTGCGGCCGCTGACTGGAAATCGAGGAATGGGGTTGTGACATCGTATCCCTGTCATTCCTAGCGTAAAAGCCTTGTTTCGGGTCTTGCGAAGCGCCCTGGTCATTCACGCTGATGGAAAAGTAGTTGAGACCGTCTCGCGTCGACAAATGGCTAGTTGGCGTTAGGACCCCAGCCAATGGCTGGTTTTGAGTATCATGTTGCCATGTTGACGAAGGAGAATGCCTTGGACCCGTCATAGCAGACATAGTATTCCTCCTCCTTCTCGACTATAACAAGCTAAAAAATTAAGATGTTGAGGTAGAAACCAAGCTTGCCATCTCGATTTCACCAGGTTTAGATTAGGAGTGTAGAATGGCACCCTTAGCAATGCCTTCAAAGCTGACAATAACCAAAGAAACAATGATGATGACGTCTGGTGCAGAACCGTTGAATGGGACGCCTGTGTACCTGAGTAGTCACGGACTGGGTTGTATTTTATAGAGCCGAATTCATCGAGGGTGCCCGCGGATATTTTGGTGGCAATGACGAACACGAGCGAACTTGTGAAGATTTTTCTCTTCTTAAGACCGGTGAGGAGTTGTCGGGTGGCGTTTGCAATGCTGCATTTCTAAGAAGCCAGATATCCGGGGGGAGGGAGAGGAAAGACGTTTAAAAAACGAAAATGAGAAAAAGAATAGATCCTAGATACCAACAACTGACCAACAAAGAGGACTAGATGGGTACAGAAGTAGTTCTAGCCACCAGGGCCAACCGTGGGCTCCCAATGAAGGGGTCCGGCGAGGCAATCGCAAGTTAGCCTTTCCCTAGGGTACCTGAACCAATTGCAGCTGGCGAAGGCGAATGAGTGGAGAGGGAGGACAAGAGAGGGTTGACTGATATCACTAGATCCACCGTCAAGAATTGGATCGAGGAAGCAAAAGAGGAATATATTCGTTATGCCGAGTAAGGCCTTGGGGGGACGGAGGCTAAAGAAAGGGGGGAAAGAGTCAGCGGGAAGAAAGTCGGAAGAGGGCGAATGGAGGCGAGCAAATTTGAAGGGAACCTCATCGTGGCCGCGGATGGGGATTATGACGTAGGGCGGCGCCGGAGATGGAGCGGCCGGCGGCAAATCAGCAGTCGGAAAAACAACTAGAGCGAATTCCCCGATCCACGCAACGGCCGTTCTGGAATCGTCTCATTTTGGGGTTGAATCCAGTGATAATAAAATATGTACTCCGTACCCTACTCCGGTCCATACTCTCGTATGCACGACAACCACTAATTTGTAGTGTACTATTATAACATCAGGATCAGACCGTATAGTTAGACTAATGTGGAATCGTTTTGATGGACGATGTAAGGTGCATACAGAGTAGTAGTAGTCGTAGTGGTAGTACTACTACTGCTGCTTATGCTTGAGGCTCAACAGCTCAACAGACGCTTACTCCTTGGTACGTGTGATGTGATGTACTCAGAGTACAGGGAATGACGAACGAAAGCGGGTTCCCATGGTTGTCCATCTCCCGTGACTGGCTGGTTTTGATATCGCACTTGGCTTTTGGGTTTCTCCAAGCGACATGTGTTACCGAGTGACATAGTAGCTCCTCTTCCTTCCCCAATACTCACCCAAGATGGCATACGGAGTATTACCCCTGGTATTGGTTAGGCTGTTGACAATCCATGCATGGGGTGTATCTGCCTCTTTCTCTCTCTCTTTTTCTTTTCTTCTCTTTGGCTTTTTTTTTTTTTTTCTCCGAGCTGCATGTCGAATAACGAATCATGGTGGTGTGGGTAGGCTCTGAAACTATTGGTAGTGACATCAAGGTCAAATGGATAGCTCCTCGCCTCACAAAATCCCTGTATACGGAGTACGCTGGAGTGTACTCGAAGTATGACGCCAAAAGGAACTCCCCCGCTTGATTATCAGCAACCTGCTATCCATCCTGGTATCCATAATAGCTGACTCCCAACAAATGGCAAGTCTATCACGGGCACAAAAGTAGACGCTGGACAATCAGATCGCAAACACCTGAAAATTTTCCCAGCCTCGCCTGTTTTCTATTGGTTTCCTCCTTGTGCTCCTCTGGGTCATGCGCCAAAGGTGATATGATATCTCTGCAGCTGAAGTCATGATTTGCATTCGACCGATATCGGGTGGCATATTATGATTATAGTTTTCCGTCCGGCTCTCCTTTGAATCTCTGTACTCGCTTCTGTTCCCAGTTGTCTAGATCCTTGGCCATAAGCCTCTTCGGAGACAATTAGCAACATAGGTCATAACCGGAGCCGAGTATTGGGAAGCTGAGACTTACGTAGTACTCTTCCCTCTCGTCACCGACAATTCTCCTTCGTGGGTTTCTCTTGATCCCCTCTTCTCCGTCCGGTCCTTTCAACCCCAGGTCCATAGCTTCATCTCGACCCAATTGCTGTACTTTACGGTCATATCGTTCGTACCTGAGGGCCGTAGCTGGCGTTAGAGCGAAAGATCCGGCCACGATTATCACGATAAAAGGAAAGCCGAAGAGGAGAAATGGATGCCGTGATAATCTGTTCCTGTATGCCGCTCCAATCCGTTCACCAAGAGAGGATGACGCTGTTGGTGTCCGACGGAAGGTTTTGGTCTGGAAAACAGCCATTTCGTCGTAATGAGTAATAGTATGAAAATCTTCGATCAATATCTTATAATATAAGACGGTATAACCAAAGCCTTCCCTGCCCAGGACGATAGTGCTAACAATGGGTTCGCGATGAAGTTTTATCGGCGTAGGCCGGAGATGTTCATGATCCCGTTTGGGCCTGAGGCATAAACAGAAAATTGCTAGCGGAACAAAAGATCATCCGACATAGCTAAATAATGGATTTGGGAAGTGTAGCTCTTCATAAACACGAAGCCATTAGGCCCCAACTAAGCCTGAAGGGTGTTTGGTAATACTGGCTAGATAGCTTTTGTTGAAGATATCGGTTGGTCAGACCCACTGTTCCTTGAATGTCCTCGCGTTCAATTTCAAGTCGTTGAATTGGTATTCCTTTTTCTTTTGTTGACCTTTTTACCGAAAAACAGTCAAAGTACGAAAATACACCCTACGATTCGAACGCCCTCCGTCGCATGACTATTCTCTGGCTTGTATTTATTATTTGAAGCGAGTGACCTTGAGACGTTTAGCTCAATGGCTTCCTCGGGCTTTGGCTCCTTGTTTGGAGGAAGTGGTGGGTTAGGAGCCTCAACAACACCGCAGCAGCAGCAACAACAGCAGCAGCAGCAGCAGCAACCCGCGAGCATATTCTCTCCGAATAACCAGTCAAGCATCTTTGGAAGTAACTCCACGGCTCAGGCTGCCCCAAACGCTTCACTATTCGGTGCGCAGTCGCAGGCGCAACCACAGCCCAATCAGTCGGTTTTTGGACAGAGCCAAGCGCAGCCGGTGCACTCTGTCCAGACCACCCAACCTGCATTTTTCAACAGCTTGCTGGAACGTGGAAAAAAACGACCGTTGTCTGCTGTCGGGCAGAACAGCAGTTTTGAAGAGCTGCCCAGTCTTCAGTTAGGACTTGATGATATCCGGAGAAAGGCAAGAGAGCTTGGCTCGGGAGGACCCAAGGATCCCCAACATGGCCTGAATAGTAAAGCGTAAGTGGTCTTTTGTGCACATATTAACTGCTGATTTGTCCTGAAGAATGTCACTGATCATGAATGGGACGTTCACAGTCATTATTTACTGGCCGCATCAGGGGTGTCGCCGGGACACGCAATACGAGACCTCAAGGCCTTGGATCCCCAGGCTTCGATATCTACTCCTTCCAAGGACCATGATTCCTTTGATCCAGACAATCAGAAGTTTCTGAGGAACATGCAGCAGCGTGGTCGGCAAGTAATGATTGCTGAAAGTCTGGCTCGAGCCAACCGGGACTTTGATACGTTCTTGGAAGAAAAGGTAGACTTGGATTGGGAGGAACAGCGTCGGAAGATATTCCAGCATTTCGGTCTTGCGCAGAACTACGATAGCACCAGCGATAACATGGGTGCGACTACGAGGGGCTCTGCTGGCCGATCAACTAGAGCTTCGAGACCAGGCGGATCTATTCTTTCTCCAGGCCGGCCAGTTGGTTCTCGCAGGAGTGTCTTTGGTCGCTCTGGCCTTGAGAAATCCGTGATTGGAACCCCAGCGGCCGGATTCGCGCGAACTCAGATCTTCGAGGATCCTGCTGAACGCAACGAAGGATCAGCCATTAACGCCCCAGACGTCCGTTTCTTGCGAGAAAAGATGGGTCATTATGCGGACCGGGTCCAGCTATTGAACGCTGCTCGACTACAAGCGCATACGTTTCCCGTACTCCACGAATTCTCTGGCGTTGAGCAGCATACTGGCGGAGATGTAAGTCACGACACCGAAAACTATGCATTAGCACAATACTGATAGCCTTCAGGTTCCTCAACAACTCTTCGACGCGTACCAAGCTTTGGCATGTATTGTCAACGAGAGTCCCAATATCATGAGCACATCCGATCCTGGTAGCCTCCAAGAACGACAATTTGCCGAAGACTACCTTGAAGAAGCTCCAAACTCCCGCAAGGCCATCGCCTTGCGGAAACGGATAGTGGAGGGCTCAAGGACGTTCCTTGAGAAGCTGTTCTACAACGAAGTCGAGAACGTGATCTCCAAAAATCCTCGGGAAGCCCAACTTGGCGGCATACCGACTGTGATCAACAAAATCCGCGCTTACATCCGACTTCGAGCTGCGCGGAAAGACCTAGCACCGGATGGAACTGAGCTTCAACTGGTAGGCCAAGACTATTGCTGGATCCTCATCTTCTATCTTCTTCGGTGCGGATTCGTCACGGAGGCGGCCGAGTATGTGAGCCAGGACCCCGGCTTCCGGTCATTAGATCACAAATTTGTAACCTATATGACTACTTACGCCCAAAATCGACGGTTACCGAGAGACCTTCAACAGAAGATCAATGGTGAATATCAGCAGCGATCGCGAAATGCTCCTGATAACACAGTCGATCCGTATCGGATGGCATGTTACAAGATCATCGGGCGCTGTGAACTTACCCGAAGGCGCTTGGAAGGTATCAACCAAAGTGTCGAAGACTGGATTTGGTTGCAATTTAGCCTAGCCCGAGAGGATGACCGTGCTGAGGAAGTTGCTGGCGATGTTTTCGGATTGGAAGATATCCAGACCGACATCGCTGAGATTGGACAACGGGTCTTTGGAAAAGGACAAGAAGGACCCGGTGGCTACGGGACCTTCTTCCTTCTACAGATCCTCGGGGGTATGTTTGAACAGGCTGTCTCATACCTAGGGACTTATGCTCCCGTTAGCGCCGTGCATTTCGCAATTGCGCTCACTTATTATGGCCTTCTGCGCGTTTCTGACTTCTATACATCGGGTGAAGAGATCTGTGAGCAACCCTTCTTCTCCGTCTATTTGAAAACTTGACAAGTTTGCTAATTCTGGGGGAAACAGTGTCGTTTACGGTGAAACAACATCCACAAATCAACTTCTGTTACCTGATCACTCAGTACACCCGGGAGTTCCGTACGGGCTTTGTTGAGGCAGCCGTTGACTACTTCTCCCTGCTTTGTCTGAACGCTGATCTCCCAGGCAACCTCGGCAAGTCACAAGCGGAAGTGTGCCATGAAGCTCTGCGGGAATTTATCTTGGAGACCAGAGACTTTGCGAAATTGCTCGGCGATATACGATCTGATGGAACTCGGATTAAGGGAGTCATTGAGCAGCGTCTGGGCTTGATCAAGCTGGTCGATCAAGATGAATTCCTGAAGACCATCACAATACAAGCAGCCGCCGTTGCTGATGACAAGGGCTTAGTCGCAGACGCTGTTCTCCTGTATCATCTTGCTGAGGATTACGACCGTGTCATTGACATCATTAACAGGGCACTGTCAGATGCTGTGGCCGTCGAGCTGGGAGGTGTTGGCTTGAAACTACAACCTCTGCGGCCCCGGACGTTCTCATCAGAAGTTGAACAGGAAGCACTCGAGCCGGGCAGCAGTCTCAGCTTGACAGCAGTGGAAGACCCGGTTGTTCTGGCGAAGAATATGATTGGTCTTTACAACACCAACGCGCTGTACTACCAGCGGATCCGTCAAGTGAACCGTGACACGTGTGGTTTATTGCTCCGGATGATGGAAGCGAAGGCAGAGGTTGAAGCAGGAAAATGGACGCCTGCACTCGACGTGAGCTCCCTCCACTTATGCTTCCTAGTTCTAGTTACTAATATATCCCCGTGACAGGCTATCAACGAGCTGAATATCCTTCCGCTACGGGCCCGGGGTTCTGTCTCTTACATTCGCAGCGCAGCCCAAGCATTTTCATCGTTCCCACCGATCATTTCGCGTAATGTTGGACATGTCATCATGTGGAGCATTACATGCATTGGTCGCGAAAGGGAACGCTTGAGCTCCGGAGCGTACGAAAATGAAATGAGGCAAGGAATGGCAGATGAGCTGCTGGTCATGGCGAAGGACTTGATGATCTTCTCAGGCATGGTCAAATACAAATTGCCGCCTAGGGTTTATGAGATTCTTGCTCGCGCTGGGGCGGACATTGGTGCTCATTAGACGGAGAGCAGTTCGACACTTCCTTATGATATTAGTATCTTTTTATTACCCATACATTGTTCTGGTATTTATCAATGATTATTCAATCGGGGTACTCTCTTAGAGAGATCGTGTGGCTCTTTTCCTTTTTCCAGTCCACCAATACTTTCGTAAAACGCCGTATGGGCCCATTCCGCTTCCTAGCCTCAGGCGGCGAGTTCCAACATAACCATCCCACCATCTTGACACCCGCGCGCCACCTCCCCGGCAGTAAAGCCGCCAGCAATCCCCCTCGTGCTGGGCCTTTCTAATAATTGACATACCCCGCGTGATGCCAGTGCCTAGGGGTTAAAATTGACCAAGTCCAGGAAGCTGTCGAATTCCAAAACACCAGTGTACGGTCTCCGCATGAATGTCTGATATCCGAACGCAACGGCCTACCATCACGACGGGCATGGATCAGGACCTCTCGGACGCTTCCGACTCGAGTCTGAAGTCGCTGTCATCAGATGCCGAGGCGGATTCTTCTCAGAATGAAGGCTCGGGACAAGCAGGGGACGGATTGGGAGCTCCCTCAGACGGTGACGTGGAGGCGGGCTATGGTGAGCCTACAACACCACGGGACTCAGAGCATCGGAATCAGCGACCACCGCACGATGCGGAGCATACGGAAAAAGATTCAAACCACTCGCCCGTCACCGGAGAAGAACGGCCTTCTCAGGACAGCCTCGGCGAGCAGTTGGGGGGGAATAACGGCATCGTCCGGTTATCGTCAAATAAAGGCGAAGCAGCGAACTATAGCCTTTTCGATAACCCGCCCAACTTGGCGAGGATTCGACGAGTGATGTTTGAGTGCAAAGATCCGATCGAGATCAGTCTCGACGAATTCGAAACCTACTGGCCTTTCATCGACAACGTGTGGGTGAAGCAGAGATCTAATTCGAGCAAAGAGGGCCATTGCACCACAGACTACTATATGTGTCGTCTGCGTCGGCCAACGCATCGCTCGTCTGAAACTCGTCCCTTGCCTGAGGGCAAGCGTCCTCGAAGGAAACGGGTGCGGGAGGGCGGCATTTGTAACTTTCAGATCAAAGTCGTCAAGTTCGAGGGTGCCTATTCGACCGTCACCATTTCACGGACCCCTGGTAGTAGCACCGTGCACTCCCACGACCTCGATTATATCGACAAAGTCAAGCGCAATTCGGGTCTTATGGAGTTCGTCCGAAAGGAGGCTGTAAAAGGATATCTGCCGTCTTCGATCTACACAAAGTTTCAAGAGAAGCCCGTGAAGCTTAATGAGGCGGGTGGGCGGTTTTTTACTGTCACTGATGTTCGAAACGTCTCCGCAAAATGGCGGATGCAGAACCCCGAAGTCAGGCTTGTGCCGCATGACGGCTTTGAATATCAAAAGGGCCATGGAATCGTGCGGGTTCATGGCACTACCGATGAGCCAAAAAGTTTGTCAGATCCGAATCTTTCTAACACAAACCTTACTTATCCGTTACCACCGGACACTTTGCTATTTCCGCAGTTTGACCTAGAATTTCTGGAGTCTTATCTCCCCAACCACGATGAAAAACGTCAGGCCCCCCATGTCACCTTGTCATATGCGTCTTCTATGGATTCCAAAATCTCCCTGCAGCCGGGAATGCAGACTGTCTTGTCGGGGCCAGAAGCAAAGCTAATGACGCATTATTTACGATCGCGCCATGATGCGATCCTCATCGGTGTTGGGACTGTCCTTGCTGATAATCCGGGGTTGAACTGTAGACTTGAGGGGGCTGGAGGGTTTGGTGGCCTTGGAAGGATGTGGCAACCGCGGCCGGTCATCATTGATCCAACTGGACGATGGCCTGTCAACGCCGACTGCAGAATGCTACGGACTGCGGTTGAAGGGAGAGGCAAGGCGCCGTGGGTCGTTGTTTCCCCCGGAGCCCAAATACATCCTCAGCAGTTAATGATGCTGAAAGGCTACGGCGGCGATTACCTTCGCATTGTGGAATACAACCAGAATTGGCGACTCCGGTGGGAAGCTGTTCTGCGCGCTTTGTCATCCGAAGGGATCAAGAGCGTCATGATCGAAGGGGGCGGGACGGTACTGAGTGAGCTGTTGAATCCCGAATACACCGATTTTGTTGATTCTATGGTTGTGACCGTTGCTCCCACCTACCTCGGCCGTGGGGGCGTGGGTGTAAGTCCCGACTCGAAACGAGACGATGACGGTAAACCAAATGCTGCCCTTAATCCTCGCGATGTCACTTGGCGGCCTTTGGGCCAGAATGTCATTATGTGCGGGAAGATTCGACCCGATCAAACCGAGGCGGCGAATAATGCAGGGGCCGAATGAGCACGAGGTTAGGTTGTGTTTTACGTGCTAGTCCTGGGCTAATGCCTCTCTACTTGAGACGGAGAAGTGATACTTGAGGGGGCAAACGAGGAGGAATGGAAGATGACGACCCTGATGATTATAATGTTTGTGACGACCACTAAGTCCAGGTGTAGATAGATCTGTGTACATGCACACGTACTAGCTGTGCTGGAAAGCCTGGCTTCTTGACATTCTCGGGTGCATCGGTGGAGTAGAGACTTGGATGTAGATATGTACAGAGTACTCTGTATATACGCCCGGATATTGCCCATTGATGAGCCACTATCCATTGACATTGAGATACACTGGCAGGTCAATTCATCCACCCTGCAGAGCACCTTTGCAGATAAATCTCACAGTGAGTATATGAATAACAGTGACTAGTAAGTCCATCCATAAATTATTGTTTTCTACAGAATGGGAGCACTACTATCCTGACACAGTGCCCTAACAGTGACAGGCTGACAGCGCTGGTCAATTCACCTCAAATCCGAGCAGGGCGATGAGCAGTGTTTGATTATCCTTAAATGACAGAATAATAATAATGAATTCTCTTTATTTCCAGAACTGAAAACTCCTATCACTGTCTTTGTTTGTACTAGGAATGTGTGGCGTTCTGACAAAGCAGTCCTAAGTTAGCTCAGAGTTTAGCGTGTTTTTTTTCTTTTAAGCTGCCCTTTCCGTTGTTCCCGCATAACAACAATAATAGAAAAAACACAACAATCGGAGCGCGTCTTATTCCCGAGAGAGAGGTGAATTTCCTATTCACACACAGAAAGAGCTAGCAGATTTCTTTCTTTGCCTCTCCTCTCCCCTTTAAATCCCCTGTTATTTTCTCGAGCCATCTTCTTTTACCTTTACCTTCACGAAAGAAAGCAAACACCCTCGACCATACATACCACACATACACGCGCAGAGAAGTTGTCGCATTGCTGCACGATCTGATCATGGCTCCCAAGAAGCAGACCGTTGCAGCGCCAAAGGAGTCTGCGAAGCCTACGAGGACCACCAAGGCCTCTACTGCTGCTGCTGCTGCTGCTGCTACAAAGAAAGCCACCGCAGCAACAACAAACGGACACACGACTACGAAAGCCAGCACGGCTGCGAAGAAAACAACCACCACTGCCGCGAAGGCCAAGGCCAGCGAACCTGCGAAGTCGCGCAAGGAAAAGACTACCACCGGCAGCATTGCTACTACGAATGCGCCGGCACCTAAGAAGCGCAAGGCCGAAAGCGTTGACGAGGAGGAGTCGGTCCCCGAAATCAAGAAACCTAGAGCCACCAAGCCTGTTGCTGCCCCTAAGCCGAAGCCAAAGGCTGTCATCAACAGTGCTCCGACGGCTCGACTGAATGTATATGTTTGCGGCGAGGGCAGCTCGGGTGAGCTTGGTTTGGGTGCTGAGAAGAATGCCATTGATGTGAAGCGACCGCGCCTCAACCCTCATCTACCCGCGGACAAGGTGGGTGTTGTCCAGGTCGCGGTGGGCGGTATGCACTGCGTTGCCCTCACCCATGACAACAAAATCCTCACCTGGGGCGTCAATGACCAAGGCGCACTTGGAAGAAACACTACCTGGGAAGGCGGTTACAAAGACATTGAAGATGCGAACAAGAGTGACGACTCGGACGACGACTCGGATGATGACAGCGGACTGAATCCTCACGAATCTACTCCCACCGCTATCCCGTCGGAGTCATTCGCGGAGGATACCACTTTTGTTGAAGTGGCTGCCGGCGACAGCACTAGTTTCGCGCTGACTGATGACGGCCTGGTTTACGGTTGGGGAACGTTCAGAGTAAGTCTAACCCGTGCGCTGATCCGATGAGCCTTATCATACTGACGGTAAATTCCGCAGAGTAACGATGGTATCCTGGGCTTCGATGCTGCCAACAAGGTCCAGACGACCCCAGCCCTCATCCCGTCGCTAAAGAAGATCAAGCATCTGGCCTGCGGAGACAACCATGTGCTCGCCTTGAACGATAAGGGCGCCGTCTTCTCTTGGGGCTCTGGCCAGCAAAACCAGCTGGGACGTCGTATCATCGAACGCAACCGCTTGAACGGCTTGCAGCCACGAGAATTCGGTCTCCCGAAAAACATCACACATGTCAGCTGTGGTGCTTTCCATTCCTTTGCCGTCCACCAGACCGGAAAGGTGTATGCGTGGGGCCTGAATAGCTTTGGCGAAACGGCAATTCAGGAAAACGCCGGAGACGACGAAGCGGCCATTTTGCATCCCACCATCGTTGACTCTCTATCAGGGAAGGATATCACCCAGCTTTCTGGTGGCGCCCACCATTCCATGGCCGTCAACAAAGAAGGTTCCTGTCTTGTCTGGGGCCGACTGGATGGTTACCAGACTGGGTTGAAGATTGACTCGCTCTCAGAGGATGTAGTGATTAAGGACGAGCGCGGGCGTCCGCGCATCTTGATCAAACCCACGCCTGTCCCGGGAATCAAAGCCAGTGTGGTTGCAGCGGGATCTGATCACTCGCTTGCCATTGATGCAGACGGTCGTCCTTGGTCGTGGGGCTTCTCTGCAACTTATCAGACCGGTCAAGGCACTCAAGACGACATTGAAGTTGCCACTGTCATCGAAAACACTGCCGTTCGCGGCAAGAAGCTCAACTGGGCTGGCGCTGGCGGCCAGTTTTCCGTTTTGACTGAACCAGCGAACCTGTAATAACATATGGTGTCCAGATAATTCTTGATTCAAAAAATTGACTTGCGAACTTTGTTTCAGTAACGGGGTTTTTGTCTTCAAGGATCCGTACCCCTTGTACTAATATTGTCTTGTTTCTGTCAGTGGGTCAACGCATACATTATGTGTATGACGGGCAGTGCTTTTTGGTTGTTGAGCCGATGTATTATCTTTTCTTTCTTTCACCAGTACTAATGTGTCTCAATGTGCAGGACTCGTTAATTGCGGCGTTTAATGAGATCAACGCCAGGCGCCGAGTCATTTGAAAATAGACTTTCAGGAATCTAGAACTTAAAATGCTTTGCGCTCAAATTAATATCTATTCTGAAAAGGAATATCAACGCTTTGTGGCTCAATATGTTTTCAAGTAGTCGTGGGACCCGTATCTTCTAGTTCGCGTAAGACGTCGAGGGCATCATTGAATTCGCCATCATCGCCAGGCTCAGGTCTGGCCTGATGATTGTCCGTTGTAAGATCCCCATTATCCTGCTCTCTCAATAGAACGTCTAGATCATCGTCTGGGTCATCATCTACAGGCCCGGACTCGTCCACATCTTGCTGGCCACCCTCGTTGTCTGACATAAATAACTCTTGATCCGTTCCGGTTCGATCTGTAGCAGGATTGTATTCGCCCAGATGCAGTTGCTCTGCGTCGGTATCGAGGCCATCGAGACCTGTGCGTGGCATTCCAGTGGACGGCTGTCGAGCCTTCTGGCTTCTTTCCGGTAGTGTATTTTCGAATGCCTCCGTCGGTGCATTTGGTCTTTCCTCGTCTATCCATGTCCGGCGCATTGTTTGTAGACGCTTGGAATGACCGAGCTTTTCGATCATTGAGAGACCGTCGGCAAACTTGGCACGGGGAAACAGGTCGTCAAGCCATAGTTGATAGAAGTTCAACAAGCGGGCCGCATCAGAAAACTGCACATATATTATTCCATCAGTGATTGTTCCTTCTGCCCAAGCGATTTGTTCAACGGCCTCGTCGTACCTCATGGCCTTTTCCCTTAAACCTTAGGTTCGTTTTAGCTGCACGGCGTAGCTTCGGGATTCCACGCTGGGACAGCAATCTGGCAAGCAACGAGTAAATACAACAGGAACATAGCCCAAATATAGAAGTCTAGCTTACCGATTCTCGTCTAACTTCGCAACAGGTTGTCGCTTCTTGGAAACCTTGACTTCTTCATCGAGACCCAATCCCAACCCAGAACCGTCGGGCCCTGAAGGCTGTTTTGGGGCATTTGTATTAGTTGTCGTTGAGACATCTTGGAGAATATCGTCTAATCCAACGTCATAGTCAAAGAGGTCATCAATCTGTCCAGGTGGTGTAGCCTGTCGAGGCTCTGGCACGCTTTCATTTGACATCGCTGGCAAGCCCCAGAGATTAACCACAAAATAATTAATTATAGGTCCCGACTAAGTATATGCAAGAAAAAAAAAGCACAGAAAAGATATTCTATTTTAAAAAAGAAGTGGTACATGCAATAATCCAAATTGTCTTAGTAGCGAGCCAAACGTGCAGGAGACGCGTGATAACGACGCGATTTCATGCCTGAGGTATTTAGTCTTTATCTATCCCATATCGGTTATCATCTCTGCGTGCTGGTACGCTATGGAATAGTAATACTCCGTAACAAGTGCCATACGGAGTACATCAGGATATACCCGATGAACCTGATAATAATACTTTCTCCAATTTCTTCATTCTTTCCGTTTGCTCTCTCCTCTAATATGTATTAGTTCTATTCAGAGTTATAGCCCAGTGCTCTTTGAAGCTACCTGCTGTATGTATTACCTTCCCGAGTCGTTGATTGGCTGGTTTGCCTCGAATAGTACATTAGTAATCCATGCATGCTTAGCCCTGTTCGGAATACATCGTGCTTGGCACAGTTCCTCCGAACGCAATTCCGTCGCAGCGAAGCTACAGTAGTACAGAAGTACTCTTTCTCAAGCAACTCCCGGCATCGTCGTCATGGCTTCTGATAATAAGACGGTCATTGTTCCGCCGAAGCGGGCAAACGCTGACTATCCGGTATGTTGAGTCGTCAATCCTCTCGAACAAATGACGGAGCCACGATCCTTGCTAATACTCATATTTGCTTCGCAGCTCATTGACTCCGATCCGTACGTCCAATCCCTATCGACGGCTCTTCCTCGGGTTATTAACATAATACTAGGCATGTGAAGCGAGTCTTCGGATATGCTAGACCCTCCGATTATGGAGTTGCTGGTGGGATGGCTGCTGTGTCCCCGCTTTCGTTCTGGGTGATGGAGCGAGTGAGCCCGTCCCATGTCGGCAAGGGAGGCTTCGCTCCTGTTATGCGCCTGGCAACTGCCCTCGGCTTTGTCGGGGGCCTTCATATCCTTTACCAACGATCTTGCAGTATGCCCACGCCAAAATAAGTCGCTTTGGCTCTTCGACTAACACTAGTACAGACCGCTTCTACGGGTTTACAGAAAACTCGAGGGAAATTGAAATGGACAACAGGGAGATGGTTGACAAAGTCAAGAGCGGCGAGCCTTTGTATGGCGCTTCAAAAGTTTCCAACTACCTACAAGGAGTGGCAGCAAGAAACTCGCGGTATTCGCAGCTGTTCATCCATGTTCTCCCGTGGTTCAACGCTGTTAACCACGACCAGGTTAGTCATTCTACGCCTTGTGTGCCGTTCATCAGGCTCTGGATATTTGCGACTAACTGTAGGAATCAGCATGGTGTTGACACTGCCAAGTATTACCAACAAGCCGAAAGGGAACTTGAAGCTGAGCGCTTGGCGAAGGCCGGATCCAGCTAACATCATGATGCTTCGGAGTATGAAAATACTGAAAGCCCTGACCACAAAGGGCTGTTCCTCCATTCCCGATTCTTGTATACTTTTATTCCTCCTAGCGCAATTGTGGTTGATAATGCAGAAAATCAATTTTCAAGAATGCGCAAGCTTCTAGGTGAAATACAGCACTTTTTCCGAGTAAAGGTATATGGTTCGAAATCATTTTACATAACATCCGCGGAACCAAAGCCTTGGAGTTCGTCTTCGAATTTTGTGTTCAGTTCTCTGTTCTTTTTCGGACGGGGTTTGGGCGCTTCTCGAAATGAGTAAAAAGGAACTCGCACGTTTGGGTATAAGTAAAATATATACCTTTTTCATTTTCTTGTATATAGAAGCATCGGAGCAACATTATTGCTTCTTTATGAAACAAACCACCATACACCGGATACGGAGGGTCAATGCCGATACTATTATCACAAGTTAGTAGTACTCAGCCACTGGCAAGGGCAGAAACGACAGACTCTGAGTGCAATGAAAGCACACTTCCTGTACCGCCAAACCGTTCATTTCCACATCCGAAGTATACAGCTCGTATCCGGTATTGCATCAAGGCAGATGCACACATGACACATGGCTCAACTGTCACATAGAGATCTGTTGAATGCAAGTAGGATCGGGGATACCTCTGAAGCATCTCTTGAATGGCAAGAAACTCGGCATGCCTTGTACCCTACTAAAGGTAAGTCAGGGGAACCAAATAAAGCATAGATAGCATAATTGTTGCTCAAAAGCTCTCATTCACAAAGACGGAAGGCGCTGGCAGCTTGATATGGTGATGAGATATGAACACATTCAAGTCATATCGATGGCCATTTCTCCCTCATCATTGGATCGATCACTTCAAGCCTCACGCTTAGAGACACCTACATTCATTGACTTGTTTGTATCATTCATTCCGTATCCAACTATTTGATCATCGTACACCAAAACACACCCTACAGGTGTTTCACCTGTCTGAAGGGCCTTTTCTCCCTGATGATTGTAAGTATCATGTAGGGCAAAAGGTGTTTTTCAAAGTTTACCATGAGTAGTGCTTGTTTCATGAAATAGGCATGTTTGGACCCTTCTTGCGAGATACTATCCACGGGATTCTTGTCGACGTCCATGTTTTTACTTACGAGCGAGTCGGTATGAAAGCCCTTGTTCTGAAGGATATTGCTCTGCGGCATTCGTAATTTTAATGGAGCAATATTCTGTAGGAGACACTGATTCCTACCAAGACGAAAACTCATGAAAGCAGACTGCTACATACCCTTGTGGTAATATCTCAAGCGGACTGGGAGTTAGAGAAGAGGAAGATATTCTCCTTGGTGCCTTAGATTCTGGGGGGAGGGGGCCAAGAGTGGTCGTTATCATTGCTCTACTTGTATACGTCATGTGTTTTTATTTTTTTTATTTTTTACGAGTTACATGGAACGAATACGCGTATGACAACCTGCTTCAGTGACAATGATCAAGATCTCCTTTCTGAAATTCCATATCTATGTACTCCGGCGTACATAGCGCAATACAATCAGGAAGTAAAATATTTGCTATTTGATACATGAACTAATATCACTGGCTTTGTACTCCGTACGGAGTAGCAAATGTGATATCCTCGCTGGAAGTGAGGTGCTCATAAGGCGGTCAGTAGGGCGGTCAGTAATCATTGCATATCCCCGGCCTTGAGTGTGAAGAACCAAGAGTCATGCATGCAAGCAGTCTGACTTATGGAGACCAGGATAGTTGAACCTAAAACATCTCGCCCATGGGAGTCGAAGATGAGCCCAAGGGGTTTCAACGCCCAGCAGTGCCAGAGGCCAGCCTTTGGAAATCCGCCGAGCCAGCTTCCTCCATCCTGGCCGCGCAGCTCGCGCCGCGCCTCTCATCCCAAGAAGATCAAGATCAAACACGCCATTTAACCCGGGAGACGTTTGCACAACTCCATCAAGAACTTGCAGCTGGGATATACAGTCAACTACGTCTTGATGACAGTGTCACTGATGTCAACAAATTGATTTGCATCGTTTTAAAAGCTGGTCTAGGACCTACTTCTTCTAGATCTGAAGAGTCCAGCAGCAAAAATCCGGAAGAGCAGATCCTAGATTGTCTTGACATTATTCAAATAGCCGTTGAGAAGGCACCTGAAGCTCTCATTGAATTATCGGATCCAGGGCTTCTAGGGGTCAACATACATGCGCCGCTTTTTGTATGGTTAATTCTGCAGTCGATTGACTTGCTGAGGGACTGGGACAATGAAGGTGTTAGAGCAAAGACTACTACTGTGCTTTCAAGCATAGCCTATTCCCAGATTAAACTAGTCAGGTCATGGCCTTCTTGCCAGACCGTATCGGCTTTCTTGCGGGCTTGCATAACGGGTTTGTCTTGGTTTTCGATACATGTAGATGAACTTTATACTAACCTACTCACAGATATTCTGCTATCTATAGAGAGATCGGGTCTGCCAACGCCACGAAAATTCGGTAAAACCAAGTGCTTAATACCGACATCGAATGGTACCCTGCTTGTAGACCTAGACAGGCTGGGCCTGCCACGTGCACTACTTGGTGGTAAGATTCCTCTTGGAACCCCCTTACAAACGGCCCTCCTGGTCCTTCGACTGTTGGAATCTTTTAGCCAAAAACTTCGCTCCACCCCACTTATGAGGAGTGAGGATCTTCTGGCTCGTCACAATTTGGCCTGGGTCATAAACGGATACCAGCGTTTATGGAAGGTTATCTTCAGTTGGCATCATTATGCCAGAAATTCTCTCTTTGAAAACACAACACAAGTCTTCCTTCAGTTTCTGAAGTCGCTACGAGCTTACTCCGAGCATGAGCTCTCTCAGTCAGATTTATTACGATCAGATATAGAATTGTCGCAGACCTGGCTTCGATGCATGAACGACGTAATGAAGTTAGACGACTTCAATCAAATGCATTTTCTCCAGGCCGGTTTGAGTCCTTTCCTTGGGGATATCACCAATACCTCCAGAGGCTCAAAATTGTTTGAGTACCTTGAGCACATCTTACTACCAACGGTAATCGACATCAAGAAGAGTCCCACCTTCAAAAGCTTCAATCCAGTGTTTCAGGTATTCTAGAACATGTATGTCCGCGGAAGTTTTCAGGCTGATTTGGATATAGGATGCGGTGCAAGGCTTCCTCCAAAGAGTCGTTCCCGTAGGCTTCGAGCATGTCGATACATACCAAACGAGCTCCTTTTCTGGGAAGGGCACATCGGAGCCGTTTACAGACGTTTCAGAATCTCAACTTGCAAGACAGGTCAAAGCGAATAAGAATATTACAGGGACCTCAAAGCGAACTTGTGCAGCACATCTACACAAGGAACCAAAAGATCAAGATACTCTTCGGCAGATTATTCTGAATATGTCGACGATACTCCATTCTGGCCACTGTGAAAATATTCAAGACTTAAAGCCTGCCACTCTGTAGGTTTGCAAGACATCCGATCACACACAATGGGATACTGACGGGCTTGAAGCCAAGCTTTTGCAGAACTTACTGAAAAAGAAAAATGCGAGGTACTCAGTGCCTTGGGGAGAATTGCATGTGCCATGGCCGGAGATTTATTCACGTGGCCTGTAGGCATCGTGTCTGAAGGCATTCCACTTTGCCAAAGCTGTGACAATGAAGATTCAAATAATGATTCTGTGCCGTGCCAGGACTCCAACTTTGGCGAACTGTGGGGTATATTTACTTATGCTTTAACCAAACTCACGCGTGCTCCGAACCTCAGGATCACAGTGATGATCGCGTTGAGGAGAACCCTAGTGCATGCACCAAATTCCAGCCAGATGCAACTCGTAACTTCAGAGTTCCGCGAATTTTTCTTACATGCGCTTCGGAGTTCAATGAGGGAACTACGGATTGTCACTGGGTATGCACACAATCGCCCAGTGTAGATCTACATTAAAAGGTTAACCGGATCATAGGTACACGATGACAGCGTTTATTCGGAAGGACCTGGATCATGAGACTCGTCGAAGTAATTTCGTGACCATCCTAGAATGGCTGAGAAGCCTTTCCGAGAAGCATGAGGCGGCATTAGACGAAACTTGCATTCTGACTTTTTGTCGGCTTGCCAAGTACGTGTTACCGTTCCTTGCGCAAGCACTCAGACAAAGCTGATACTCTTAGCAGGTATTCCAATGATGAGGAGATGAATATAATCCTTCTTCATCTGGTTGAATACCTTGGTCATTCGAATCCATTTGTTTGCGCAGTTGCCTATACTGAAGTATGTATCTATTCAAACTCTCCCCTTGTTCCATTCTGAACCCATTTCCTATATGAGCCATACATGTCTGTTTTGAGCTAATTGGGACTGAATAGCTTTCCAAACTCGCACAAGCATTGTCATTGACACCCACCGGACTGTTTCGGCCCTTCTGGAGGACCATTTCTGTGGCAGTTATAAGAAATTTCCAAACTCGCCCGTACATGGCAGAGCAGCTCTGCGATCTGCTTGGAATGAAAGTAGACGACTTTCTTCGGTTGACTGAGTTTTATATTTTGCCCTATTTAGTGCTCACACGAAAACGGGATATCATCTCCAAAGTTGGTGCAACTTACAAGGATCCCAAATCACCTTTTGACATATGCACCGAGAAGAATAATCTTGCAGCCATCCTTGCATTCTTATTAAGCCAACCATCGCCAAATCCAGAGGCAATGACAATGTCAGTTTTGGCTGAAGTGGACACTGCTTTTAAAGGTCGTTCGCTGGCAGAGCTTGTAAGAACTGAGCCAATTCTCATTACCTGTGACTTGTTGAAAGGAATCGGAGACATAGGAGATGGAAAGGGAACCGAGTCGGGATCAAGGGTAAGCAAAATCAACTATTTGAATGGAATTTGAGAGGGTAATGGAAATAATGGAAATCGGACAACGCGTATTCCTCATTATTCGGACGCGATCCTCTTCATTAACCTGACGAAGAGTAGGCATGCTGATATAGAAACCAGTATCATCGAGCACTGGATCTTTTAGCAGCTCTTGTTCCACGAAAGTCGGCCCACGGAAATACGTCGAAAAAGACGCATTTACTAGGCTACTTCATCGAAGAACACGTCCTCGGTATAATAACGCAATTCGCTTATGCTGTCAACGACTTTCAAATCAGACAGCCTCTACTTGAAAAGAAGAGAAACATCAACGCAATTGGCGAGATGATAAAAATTGCACCACGCCATATTGGCAGTGCATTGCCACAGGTTGGTTGTCCTTACTTATGTCGCCACAATTGTGCCCCATGAATGCTAACAGTCCAGATATGTGCCTGTTTGAAATCGGCACTTGAAATCCCGGAGCTCTGTGATTATGCCTTCACGGCGTGGGGTGTACTGATAAAGTCACTGGATCCTGATGAAATCGAACCGCTGATTGACCAGACCCTGTCTATTGTGATCAGATACTGGGAGGGGTTTACTGAAGCAAGTAGGTCGTATGCCCAGGAAACCATCAAGCATATCCTTGAAAATCATGATGATCTAGTACGGAGAACCTTCAGTACGATGCCCTCTCTGGCATCAATTCCGGCGATGATTGAAATCGAATCTTGGCTGTCTGGTTTGAAAGAGCATATGGACGTGCGAAATAATTTCTTTGCATTCGTCCGCCGGTGTCAAAGTGAAAGCGCCACTGTTGTCGAACAGGCATTGGCAGAGCTGGAACCATATATTTCGAAGCACGAGGGTTTCCTGCATATTTCTGTTCTTAGTGAACAGCCGGACCCTGTCGTCGCACAATTGACACGGTCTCTTCTTGATTGCTGTGTGAAGTTCAACACCAGTTCGGAATCTGTCACCCTTCTATCAGCTCAATGCCTAGGGCATATTGGCTGTCTGGATCCGAATCGAGTAGACTCGGTCAAAGAGAAGAAGGGCATTTTGGTTCTCTCTAATTTTGAAAGGATGGAAGAGACGTTTGACTTCACTCTTTTCTTTTTGCAGCATGTGTTGGTCAAGGCATTTCTATCGGCTTCCAACACAAGGGCTCAGGGATTTCTCGCATACGCTATGCAGAATCTGCTCAGGTTTTGCAATGTAGATTCGGCCGTTGTCCAACGTCATCGGGATATCCAGGCAGATGAAAAGTACCGTCGCTGGATGGAGCTTCCTGAAACGGTGCGCAATACATTGACACCGTTCCTCACTTCAAAGTACACGGTCACGGTTGGTGCTGTCAGTTCAAATTGTGAATACCCACTATTTTCAGCTGAAATGACGCATGGTGACTGGTTGCGAACATTTGCCCAAGACTTATTACAAAAGGGAAGTGGTGATAATGCACAACCGGTATTCAGCATTTGCAGCCGCGTCGTCAAGGGCCAAGACATTTCTATAGCTTCATTTCTTCTTCCTTTTGCGGTGCTCAATCGCATAATTGGAGGGTCTGGGAAAGAGAAACAAGATTTGCAAACGGAACTAACGACCGTTCTATCGCATCCCCTCCCTGAGAGAAGCAACCATGCCAGCGAAGCCATAATACTGTCCAGCCAGGTGAGTAATTTGTGGCCCTTTCCTTTTATCTTTGTTCTTCGTACTGCTGCGTCTTAAGTTCATGTGGGCTAATTTTTTGGGTACTGTAGAGTGTCTTTGAAGTCCTAGATTACCTTTCAAGGTGGCTACAAGGAAAGAAGAAGCAGCTCAATAGTATGAATACTCATAGATCTCATGGCCGTGTCCATAGGGAAACGCCTCGGGAATCACTTGCAGAGACATATTCATTACATATCAAGGCTGTTGAGTCGCTGCTGAACTCGATACCGCCAGAAGTCATCTCAAAAAGAGCCGTTGAGTGCAAGTCTTTCTCCAGGGCTCTCTTTCACTGGGAACAATATATCAGACAATGTAAAAACCAGACTGACAAGCAGGAGCGGGTTAATATTGAGCCTCTCTACCAACGTTTACAGGACATCTATAGTCAAATTGACGAACCGGATGGCATTGAAGGAATTTCCGCGCATTTACACGTGCTTAATATTGACCAACAAATTCTTGAACACCGAAAAGCTGGGAGATGGGCGACTGCTCAGAGCTGGTATGAATTGCAACTCGAGAAAGAGCCTGATAACGGTGACGCCCAGTGGAGCCTCTTTACTTGTCTTAAAGAATCTGGCCAGCAAGGTAAATCTCCCATTACAGTTCCGGCGCAATTTAATATTTTACTTACTTTTTTCTAGATGCTATCCTCACTCGATTTGAAGTTCTCAAGGAGGACGGGCCCGCACCTTCCAGACTTGTTCCTTTCGCCGTGGAAGCTTCATGGATTACAGGAAGATGGGCAAAGCTGCACAACTATCTTCGAATCTGCCAAGAACAAGATACAGGAGATTTCAGTATTGGTATCGGGTCAGCTCTCAATGCATTTCGACAGGGTGATAAGATGATGTTCGGCAAGATTGTCAACCGGCTACGACTTAACGTTGCAAAGGCATTAAATGCCAACTCTGTCACGTCATTACAGTCATGCCATGACAGCATCTTCAAGCTTCATGCTTTGACGGAGGTGGAACGTATAGCTGATTGCAAGAGCGAAGGAGCCGATTCACCCTCAGTTGTTTGGGATGCCCTAAACCGTCGCCTGGACGTCTTAGGTGGTTACATCACTGATAAACAGTACCTTCTAGGTTTGAGAAGGGCCATAATGGAGTTGGCGTAAGGTCTCATCGATCATTCTACCCGGCAGTCTACTGACGAAGCAAGCAGAGGAAATTTTAAGGATTCCGACATAGCTGCTACCTGGCTAACTAGCGCGCGTCTCTCCAGAAAAGGAAATTTTATCACCCAGGCATACCATTCAATGCTCCATGCGGCCAGATTAAGAGACAGTTCAGCTACAATTGAACATGCTCGGCTTCTATGGAAAGATGGTCACCATCGTAAAGCTATTCAAACGCTAGAGGGCGCAATAGCCGCAAACGAATTTTCGGCGGATACACTCCCATCGGATGATAATGGATTGAACCCAAATCAACATCAGAATATGCTCGCTGCCAGGGTATGGTTCATTTATACTGACAATATAACTATACGAGAAAATTTGTGTGCTAATTCGATTAGGCACATCTTTTGCTGGCGAAATGGACTGATAGAGCCGGACAAACACAGTCTGATGTTATAGTACAGAGATATCGAGAAGCAATCAGCCTCCACCCGAGGTATGCAGCAACAAGTTAAGCTAAGCCCGCGATGCCTGCTGACTTGAATCAGATGGGAAAAGGCGCATTACTACCTTGGCAAACATTACAACAAGATTTTGGACTCCGAGAAAAGCAAGCCGCTCGGGAAAGAAGCGCAGATCTAGTAAGTTGAGTTTTTGGGGGGTTGGGCGAGGCTTACGGTCTGTTTGTTCAGTCTGAGTGGTGAGGCATCAAAACTTGTGATTGATGAGTATCTCCGTTCATTGGCACATGGGAATAAATATGTTTTTCAATCATTACCGAAGATCTTGACACTCTGGTTGGAACATGCCTCAACAGTTAACCAGCCATTTGATCCGAAAAGAGGCGACAATGAGTAAGAAACCAGCAATATCTCCTTTGACCTGCAATGCTAAACTCTCTGGAAATTATCAAGAGACTTCCAGGCACATACACTGAATCAACGAGCAAGGAGTCTGGATGAAATGAACAGTCAATTGAAGAAATACCTTAATCGGATGCCGGCCACGTTGGTATGCTTACAACCTCCATAATCCATTGAAGAGCCCACTGACTATTTAAGCTATTCACTATTCTTCCTCAGGTTGTCGCACGGATATGCCACCCCAGCCAAAAGGTCTTTGAACTGCTGATCAGAATTGTGGCTAAAGCAGTTAATGCTTTTCCTCAACAAGGTCTATGGACAGTTCTAGCTGTGGTAAAATCATCATCTAGGGATCGTGCATCGAGGGGACTCACCTGCCTACAGAAAATTACGGTAAGCTTGCAAATATATGTTAGTCGCTGAACGATGCTGACCCAGGATAGGAAGTAAGCAAGAAGACAAAGGTGGAACATTCTTCAGGCATGCGTAGCATGATAATCCAAGGACAAAAATTCTCGGAAGAACTGTTGCAGCTATGCGTAACGCGCATTGAAGACAAGTCTTCTACGATCAGTTTGAGGCGGACTTTAGCGTTCAACCATAAAGTTGCCCCTTGTCACTTGGTCGTACCGTTTCAGGCTATGTTGACTCCGACTCTCCCAGCTAGCCATGAGCCAGAGTATCTGAAAGGATTTAGCGCTTTCCCACGAGATCCTACTACTATAGAAGGTATGCCTCCTAAAAAATCTATCATGTGCACATCCTAACTGATGTAGCTGTTCGGGATGATGCCCAAGTCCTAAAATCACTACAAAAACCGCGCAAAATCAGCATTCGGGGTTCAGATGGAAAAAACTACAACATCCTTTGTAAACCCAAGGATGACCTTCGCAAGGATCAGCGTCTCATGGAATTCAACAATATGATCAATAGATTTCTGAAAAGGAATGTTGAAGCAAGCAAACGGCGCATGTGTAGGTTTTCGTCTATGTATTCCTCTCTTTCTTTGCCCTTCCTAGTGCTGATTTATGGTTTACGGAAGATATCAAAACTTATGCGGTGACACCTCTAAATGAGGAATGTGGGCTTATTGAATGGGTTGATAATTTACGGACACTGAGAGAGCTCGTCATCAAGCTGCTGAGAGAAAGGGGCATTACCCCAAATGTATGGCTACCATGGAAGTTCCCAACATTTCCTGGCTTGGGATATTGATTTCTTGCAGTACAACGAAATAAAGCACTACTTGGATGAGGCATGCTCCGACGTATCAAAGCTTCCTCTTTTCAAAACCAAAGTCTTGTCGAAGTGAGTATCGTCGATGTATCCAAATGTAGAATAATGCTAAGGTAACGCAGATTTCCGCCAGTCTTGCATGAATGGTTCGTTGAAATGTTCCCAGAAAAAGGAGCATGGTTTGCTGCTAGACTGAAGTACACTCGGTCTTGCGCTGTCATGTCGATCGTGGGATATGTTTTGGGGTATGTCGAAACCCGTGGCTGCGTGCTACAAGATAACCCGACTAAAAATCATTACAGATTAGGAGACAGACACGGTGAGAATATCCTGTTCGAAGAAGGGACAGGTGGTGTTTTGCATGTCGATTTCAACTGCCTGTTTGATAAGGTAGAACGCAACTTTGAGCCTTATTATCAGGGTTAAGACTAATATTTCATGCCAGGGGTTGACTTTCGATAAGCCCGAGTTGGTCCCATTCCGTCTCACTCAAAACATGGTTGACGCCTTCGGAGCCTATGGATATAACGGTATGACTGGACTCAGTCGAGAAAGAAATATGGTCACCACTGAACATTTTCGATTCTAGGACCTTTCCGGAGGACATGCGAAATAAGCCTTGATCTTCTTCGCCAGAACGAAGACGCCCTGATGACCGTACTTGAAACATTTCTGCATGATCCGACAACAGATTTTATCCCAAGAAAGGTGAGAGAATACACTCGATTAGGAACAAGCGCACATGCTCATTTATATAGCGTCGTACCCACACAGGTGTACCTGAGACACCTACTGGTGTCTTGGAGAATGTACGCAACAAGCTTCGCGGCCTTCTCCCCGGAGAATCGGTTCCACTCTCAGTGGATGGCCATGTGGACGAACTCATTATGCAGGCAACAGACCATAAGAACCTTGCCGCGATGTACATTGGGTGGTGCCCATTCTTCTAAATACCAATTCTACTTTCACTTCACGTATCACCACAAAAATATATACTATTTCCGGACAAATTACATCTATCGGTCACATGCAGGTACATGAGCTTAAACATATGGCAATAATTTGTCGGATTCGAAGGAATACCTAGATTTCATTCCTATTCAATACAATGCAAAACCCTAGACCCTAACTGTTCATACCATCACGCCCTAAGAGGTCAACAGGCCAGCTGGGATTGAAATCAAGGTTCCCATGAAAGAGAAGGAACCATTTTCTCAGTGTCAAGATTTCTATTTCTTTCTCTCATTCATTCCCTCTTTCCTAGTCATTAATTAATTGCGACCTTTACTCCCGCTTCTGCTCGGACTGCGGCTCTTCTCGCTGTGACTGCTGTAACCGTAGCTGCTATAGCTAGGACTGCGACGCTTGCGACGTCGTGGGCTCTTATTTTGCCTTGGCGGTGATACTGATCGGTCCCGAGACGAAACTGATCGAGAGCGGCGAGGGGACCAAGATCGGGATAGTGAACGCGGGCGGTACAGGTCATGTCTTTCCGTATGCCGGGCGCGGCCGTGTCTTCTTGGAGACCTGCGAGATGGAGGAGAGGCGCGGGCGTGCCAATTATCGAAATGCTGCCCACGGCCATACTTTGGGCGACCGCTAGCCTTGCCTGTATGAGCCGCAAGCGGTGGTGAACGTGAAAATGCCCGCCTAGGAAGAACTATAGATACGTTCAACGTAGCGCCATCAAGCTGGGATTCATGCATGTGGGCGATAGCCGCTTCGGCATCTGCAGGGTCATAGTACAGGACATACGCTGTGCCTCTGTTTGTCATGACTAGAATAATGTTAGAGAAAACAGTTACAACGAAGACAGGGTGTTCCCTTACAAGCCCGGTTCATTGGAAGATCAATAGATCGAATGTCTCCAAAACGCCCAAAGATTTCTCGAATGTGAGCACCAGTAACATTTTTGGTTAATTTCTCGATTACAATCTTGGGTTTGTTTAACGTCAGTAAGCAGCCCCGGGTCGCCAAATTGATGGTTAGAAAGAAAGGGAAGTCAGATGAGATGGGACGATTCATAAGAGGTGACAGACCTTCGAGCTTCTTGGGGGAGTTCCTTTGGGACTAGGGGATCGACTAAACGTTCTGCTTCTATGCCGACGAGCACCTGGGCTCCAGCTCCGGGACCGACTTCGACTTCTAGAATATGCCCGCGACCGTGATAAAGATCGAGATCTGCTCCTGGAATGATTTCCATTGCGGCGAGGCGTATCACGTTCGAATAATGGACTCCGGCTCCCGCTCTTCGTTGTTCGAGGAGACTCTGAGCGTCGCGGTGAATCAAATCGGCGGCCAGATTCGCGCCCCGACGCAACGGGCGAACGTCCACGGGACGGCATAGAGAAAGCTGCAAGTGTATCAAAATAGGAGACCAGTAGATTTAGGCTTAGAAACACCAATTATCTCTAAGACACTTCTGAAAAAGGTAGGCAGCAAAAAAAGCAAACGAGTGCAGAATATTAATGGGTATAGGTGTGCAGCACGTCTACGGTATGTATTATCATTGTACCCAGGCGTTGAAGCTCTACGTCTCCGCAGATCACTAGCGTACCGCCTGTCGTATGCGGCTAGGCTGGGCTGGATCTTCACATGACTCCGCGCATCTGCTCTTCCCCAGCGAGTTTATTTGATTACCTACCTCCCTGTCACTCGTCTCTCCTGTCTTCATGTCTCATTTTTTCTGTTTCTCTGCAAGGGTTTTCTGATAATGACTTGATGTTGAGGTGTTCTGGGTTATAGTAGCTGTTCCCCCGAGCATGGCAAGCTGTAGATAGGGCTAGCTACTTGTGTATGGAGTATGAATACTACTACTACTACTACTAACATTCGATCGATTCAATAATACAAACATAGTAGTAAATATGCTATCAGGATTTATATATAAGTACCGAGCACGAATCTGTACGAATTCACCTAGCTTCAAAAATGAAAGAGTCACAAGTCTTCGAACACCCGCTAAGAAAGTAGGGCAATCAAACCTCACAAGAATTCCGCCAGTTCTCATATTCCTGGATGATTCCATCTGTGATCTGCCTCGGAACTTGTTCGAGAGCATATTCGAAATGGTCCCATCTGACGTCTAGTTCTTCGCCAGTCTCCTCCTCCTCATCCAATGCCGCATCTCCTGCTGTTTCGCAAATGTTCACGATCTCCGCCCCTGAGTAGCCTTCAGTTTTCGACGCTAGTTCGGCCAAATCCACCTCTGGGTTGACAACAGATTTGCGGAACCAGATATTCAAAATCTCTTTTCGTGCTTCGAAATCCGGTAGTCCGATGTAGAGTATGTTATCCAAACGACCGGGGCGCATTAAAGCTGGGTCGATGACCTCAGGTTTGTTCGTCGCGGCGACCACCAGAACATTTCTCAATTCTTCGATCCCGTCCATTTCATTCAACAGCGTCGTGAGCACATTGACTCCTCCCTGTGAGGTGTTGCTGCGTTTGGATGCGATCGCGTCGATCTCGTCGAAAAAAATGATACTAGGCCGAGCAGATCGAGCTTTTCGAAATATCTCTCGCAATGATCGTTCAGATTCGCCTACGTACATACTGAGAATCTCAGCACCCTTCACTGCCATAAAATTCAGTCCTGCTTCGGTGGCTAATGCCTTGACAGTAAGTGTTTTCGAGCAACCGGGAGGTCCGTAAAGAAGGATCCCCTTTTTGCTATTGACATTAAGCCTTCGCATTCGATCTGGAAACTGCTTCAGTTAGCGTTCAAGGGCCTTTCTCCCTATCCTTCTCTCCATTTCCCTTTATACTGGGCGAACTTACTCGCAATGGTCTCTGAACGGCTTTCTGGAGACGGTTTTTAATTTCTTTCTGTCCTCCAATGTCTGACCATCGCACTTTGGGGGTTTCTAGGAAAACTTCTCGCATGGCAGTGGGTCTAGTTTCTTGTAAGGCTGAAATGACATCGTATTCATGTATTTGAAGCGATGCAGCGGTCTTCTTTCCAGTATCTTTCTCATGTAAAGAAGCATTGGAAGGCTCGTCTGTCGCCCCGTTTTCAAACATTTGCCGCTGCCGCGCTTTTCGACATACAAGCTGCAGTAAAGCGAACAGGTCTGCACCGACATAGCCATGTGTTTTTTCCGCTATCAATTCTATGAGCGCATCGTTCAGTTGGGCAGAATCCCCACGGATAGCTCGTAAAATCTCAGAACGGTCTTGAGCCGTTGGAACTTGAAGCTCAATCTCAGTTGCTAGCCGATGGGGTGTTCTCAAGGCATCATCGACATCATTTGGATGGCGAGATGCGGCTGCAACCAAGACCAGTGCACGCTTGGTCATATCTAGGCATTCGCATAATACCGACACTAGGGACTGGGAGTCCAATGAAGTCCGCCTAGGCGCGACAGATTCCAACTGGTCGATTATGACAACACTTGGCTGGCAGCGAGCTGCTTCCTGGAAAATGTTGCGTATCTTGGCCTCACCGTCGCTAACGTTTCGGCTGAAGGTGGCAGAACCAATGGTAAATGTCTTCCTCCACTCGCCTGCTTGTATTTGATGTAAAAGTGCAGTTTTGCCTGTTCCTTTTGGGCCGTAGAGGAGGATGCCCCGACTATGTTGATAGAAAGATGGCATTGCTGGCCACTGCGAGTTCAGGGTGAAATCCGCAAGACTTTCATTGATCATATCGATCTGGCGAGACATCCCGCCTAATCCCAACGGCCGCACCTGGAGACAGGATGGTGCATTGCCGCCTTCTTCTTCGAAGTCGTCCCCAATAATGATATTGCTGTCTTCATTAAATTGGAAAAGAGTGGCGCCAGAGTTTTGGTCCTGAGGTCTTATATTTACCACTTTGAAACACCTACGCTGACCTTTAAGCTCCATCTCAAAGATCAGGCCGACAGTGAGCAGATCACATCTTGACAATGGGAGCTCCAGGCCCCAAGTCCAATGGATTCTGTCGGCATGGGAAAGCTGGCCGTATTTGGCAAGCCTGTCAGGATCAGAACAATCCTGTAAAGAGACAGCATTAATTGCTTCCAAATCATGGTCAACCCTATATATAGAGATCTTTTCACCAATTTTTATCCCGTAGCAATCTTGTAAGGCTCTTGAGGTTTGCACCACAGTATTTTGTATATTTTCAGCGGCGTTCCAGGCTATAGCAGTTTTCGGGGGGCCCTCAGCCGGTTGAAGGTTACAGACTTCTCCAACACGAAGTCTGAGAGCAGCTAACGACGAAGACGATAAATGCACGCGAAAGGCGTCTTTGAAATCACTTCTGGACTGTTTTGATAATGGTCGAACTGTGAAAAGCCGAGCCTCTGACATTCTGTAGCCCTTTTTTTCTTTCTTTCTTTCTTTCTTTTTTTTGGAAAGAAAAGAAAAATCCAAGTTCAAGTCAATGGGGGATCGGCTGTCACCCAGCAGATTTGCAAACGAATCAATTACTCGGATTGCCCAAATTCCATAACCTATACACGACTTAGAATTATTAGCCCTATGCGAAGTTTAGTCCCAACATGTGTAGTACATGTACTGTCAGAAGTAACGCAAAGACATTAAAGAAGCGTTTGTCAGGCAGGCCTCGAGGCAAAAAGACAAAACACAAAACGAGGGCAATGGTGAGGGCACCAATGGTATCCCAGGTGAAGGCACAACAGAGAAGAATAAAGAACAAAGAATGATGAAGCAAAAGCTAGAGTAGCAGAGAGAGTAATGTCGTAGTACACTGATATTATAGTTAAAAAAAAAAAGAAAAAGCTGTGGGGAGCTCAATGTGGGTCTAATATCTGCACACCCGTACAGACAGACCATGTACTACTCTGTACGTATTTGTAGTAATACCGTCAAAGGCACTATTATTAGTTCTGCCCTCATACAGAGGTGCCTCTGATATCCTCGTGAATCAATTATGAGTAATCGCTGATTACTTGCAATGTAATTGTAGGAGAAACTGTTTTAGCCAGGCCTCATTAACGGTTGCAAAATCATGAACTTGCCCTAAAAGGATCAAATAGCAAATATTATGGTACTAACATTTGTCTTCAGGTTGGTACATATCAGGCAGTCTTCCAGGTTGTATATCATATCACAGGGCAAGTTGGTAACTGTATAAAAGCGCAGAAATCAGGGTTTGCTAAAGTTATGATGGCTACTACTGTACCGACAGAAGCTTTTCGTAACAAATCCATTACCCCTTCTAAAGGCCAGTGACATAAGACTGCATAAATCAAAATGACAATACTGCTATACAATAATGGAGACACATTCTTTGTATCCAATTACACATACACAGCTGGAAAGAAAATCATCGCGAAAGTCATTGCCAGCGGAAAGAAAGGAAAAGAAAAAGGAATAATAAACAGGAACATCAACGCCAGCTAACATGTTTTCGAAAAATTCCCGGGGAGAAAAGGGAAGCGAGAGAAAGGAGAAGAAAAGCCGCTGACCCACTGGTCGTATTATGTATGGATATGGCACCGGTCTTCTGAAAAAGGTAAAAGAAAGGGGAAAAGAAAAAGAAAAAGAAAAAGGGCGTCCGAACTAAAACACGAAAACCATTTGGCTTTAACTCAGCACTCTAAAAGGTCGTGATCGCAGGCATTATTCAGTTGCAAGGAACCTGTGGGCGAACAGTAGACAGAGGGCGTAAGCACCGAGTCTAACAGCACTTCCCTCCGCTGTTGGCATTCAATCCAGAGCCTTGCTGGTCTATATTGACACCCTGAGATCCTGCTTGTTCTGATTTAGTCGTGTCCATGCCTTTCTTAATATCAGAGGCAAGGTTGAAGAACGCATTTTCGATGTTGATATTGTTCTTGGCCGAGACTTCCAGGAATGGGATGCCGAGATCGTTCGCGAGCCGCTGGCCTTGCTCAGTTGACACGGCCCTTTTTTCTTCCCAGTCGCATTTATTTCCGATGAGAATCTTATGTACGCCCTCGCTTGCATGTTGCTCGACGTTTGAGAACCAGGTCCGGATGTCTGATTTAAAAAAGCAGTTAGCGTCATGAGACTTTCCATTTGTTAACAGGGGCCCTTACTGTGAAATGAGCGCTCATCAGTAACATCATAAACAAGAAGTATGCCCATCGCTCCTCTGTAGTATGCAGTCGTGATCGTTCTGAAACGTTCCTGTCCAGCGGTATCCCAAATCTGCAGCTTTACCCTTTTACCATCCAATTCAATTGTTCGGATCTTGAAATCAATTCCGATGGTAGTGATGAAAGACGGAGTAAACGAATCCTCGCTGAATCGCAGAAGACAGCAGGACTTTCCAACCCCGGAATCACCAATCAACAACAGTTTGATCTGTCACGTAACAGACAACACTTAGCAAATAGAATCGTTCGATATAAGAATCGAAACTTACCAGGAAATCGTAGTTCCTCGTGCCCGCCATAATGCTGTGTGAGCGCGGTGCAAATCCTTAGGAAGCTATGTAATGTAGAGCTCTGGCAATGAGATGTTTCGAATGATATATTGGGGATGAAGCACCTAGTAGACGCGCAACAGGATGTTGTTCTTTCTGGCGCTATATTTCGCTTCCCCTCTCTCAGTTCTCCGTTCTCCTTTTCCACACTCTCTTTATTTCTCTTATTGCTTTGGCCCTTATTCTCTTTGTAAATATCGTCCGCAGAATAACTGCAGCCACCAAATGGTGGCAATGATCTGGTCTTCCTGGAGACTATGGAATGGAGAACCTATGTCGTAGGAGTCAGGAGATTGGCCGGGATCGCCTCCAGTCTTGACGGCGGTGTGCTTATAAGGCTGTGAAAAGGCTCGCAGTCAAATATGCGGTAACAAAATAATAGAAACCAAGATAATAATAAAAAAAATAGTCAGTTGTCAACTAAAATTTAAAGATGGCAAGACCTGTGCAGCGTGGTGATGCCTGGAGTCTGCCCGGTAAGTGGAGGTGGTGACTGCTCCGGAGTAGATTTGTAGGATAAGCTAGGGATGTAATAATACCTATGTACCACTAGTACCAACCCACCCAAGTGGCACAACGCCAACCTCACACTACAGAGTGCCTAAGGTATATAAGTACAAAACAGTGTATACTAACTACTCTGTACTCTGTACTAATATGATGATAACACATAAATTCATTTATACATGCCAAGTCATATACACGCTGAGAATAAACTCTTTACTGGACAGGGGATAGCAATACTAGTATTTAACAGCATAAAGGGAGCAAGTAATATGACTGGTCAAAAAGTGAGTGGGTATCCAGTACTCCGTACGGAACACGTTTAGCCCCTTCATCATAGGTATGCAGTTAGGTAGATACTTTACGGAGTATACCAGGTAAAGGAAACTTACAGCCCGGCTTAAGGTCTAAGGGTGACCAAAAAGTGACCTTTAGAAGTCCGCAGCGGTCATGACTACTATTGTACTTATGGGCATACGTATTAGGGTTTTTTTTTGACAGCGCTGCTAAAAACGAGCAAACGTAGAGCGAGGAAGAAGCCACAAAACAAGAGAAGAGTTTTCATGATTGGAGCCACCGGGAATACATCCAGCCTATCCTTCTGACAACCTGTAGTTGTCTGTCTACTCCAAGCTGGACATCGATGAGGTCGCCTATGTCTTCACTGAATTTTCGAAAGTCGGCTCCGTTCAGGACATCTTTCGCCCTTTCCAGCAGGAGCTCTGATTCGCATATTAATAGTCCATGCCCTTTGTAAGTGAGGATGCCGTTTGCAGAAGCCGATGATGTCGCCAAAGTCCGGTCGACGTTGCTGTATCTAATTTAGTTTTGTATTATCACTTTCAAGGTTCTTTGATTATTACCGTAAAGCGTGACGAAATTGATACTGCTCTTTGCTTTTTCGCAGGCCTCTTCTACTGCCGAACAGGCTGCAAACATATTGAAGAACGGAATACGAGACGAGAAGTCCTGGTGTGAGGCCAACAAAGCTGCAAAATGTCAGACTCCATCCAATTCACGAGCGACAAATGTCAATACATACCCGAAAACGAGTTCTTGACTTTTCAAAAGAGAATCGATCCCGCTAATCGCTACTTCCACGTCGACTTTGGTCTTCTGGATTTGAATCAAAAGAGCACGTATCAAATCACCGCGTACAGTTCCGACGAAAGGGCTCCGTAAATCCCTTTCGTAAGCCTTCAACACTGGTGTTAAGTCCCCTTCTTTGACACTAGCTGTTATAGTTTGAGCATCGACTGGTGCAGATTTGTTGTGCGTTGCTAAGGGGCGGTCTTGCACAAAATCGACAACCATTCTCTCGAGACTTGCCCGGTCTGCCTCAAGGCTATTTTTGCTCATTAGTGCGATTTCACTATCCTTGTCATGTCTGATGGTCCCGACAAGTCGTTGAATTGGTTCAACAACCCAATTGCCCCAAAAATCAATTGCAGTTGACCCAATACCCATAACCCACTGGACAATTTCAGCGCGCTTGTTCGCTAGAACATTAAAAGACGTGCTTGCCGAAAGAAGCAAAAACGAAATCGGCAGCCAATAGCGCACAATCCATGACGGATGTCCATATTTCTGGCTGACTGCCCTTGAAAATGCTATATGCCTTGGCATGAGATCTCTGAGGATTCGATCAAGCCGCTCATGAAGTACAGAGGGGTTCTCAGACATCATTCTTTCATCCAACTGGTTTCGAACGGAGTGTTTCTCCGCATGGGCTGTCGTAGACAAGCTGTGCTCGAAATCAGCAACACGATCATGGTCTGCCGTATTATGTAGAATGGCTTCCATTAGGATGATATTTTTGATTAATGCGTCACGCCATTGGCTCCCAACAGATTGGTGCCCATTGGTTGAAGACAGATTCTCATCAAATTCAAATGACAGGCAGTCTTTCATAAGACGCCCAACACTGCTAGCGTGTAGATCCTTCGTTGCTTTCAATACCTTCTGCTTTTGCAGGATTTCCGACTTGCACAACGCAAAGTGTGACGATATTCTTGTCCGGACCGAAGACACTGATTGCACTTGTCGGATTAGGTCATAGAAATGCATCCACCTAGTTGTCATAGATGCAGACTGCCGGTCTTGAATACCATGGTTCATCTCTTTAAAGAGGTTCTTTGCGCCGTTCCATATGTATAAAGGAGTTGTCTGCACAACATGGGATCCGATGTACCAAGGAGATACCAATATGTCATCCCAGTACAAGACCTCGTCGCTTAAAATGTGCATCTCCTCAACAAGATTATCCAAAACCAACGCCAAGGTTCGCACTACAATTTTTGCAGTCACCAACCAAACAAGGTCCGACTGATATGCAGCAGATATATCGTGCGGTTCGTCGGGCTTCGGCAATTGACGAGACACGTTGGAAATCAGGTCCGCAAGCTTGGAGGGCGACACCACATCTTTTGAAGTTTTAGGGAGAGACCAGGCGGCATTTTGTACGTCAGCTATTTGCCGTGACAGTGATGGATGCTGGTCATGTTCTTGAGAGCCCAATGTTGTACGGAGTTTTTCGACCACTTGCTGCTGGAGCCTGTCAATTTGGCCATCCAAACGAGACGTATTTCTGGTTTATGGTCATTGAGTCTAAATTTCGACGATTGACCAAAAAGTTGAGTACTCACTGTTTAATGATGATCATTTCGCTTATGAGATGTCGGATAGAGGTTTGACTGTACTTCGCGGTACGTACGGAGTAGTGAGATAATAATTATTGTTACGAAGTATTGCTCTGGAGACCAGAGGGATATAGAAGACCCCTCTATAGAGTAAGTACTATTCGTTACAAGTACGGAGTACATCCAGCACATTGAAAAAAGGTACCCCACAAAATGACGTCATCATCTGTTCCCACGAAGTACTCCCGTAATTCTCCCAAAACATTACTCCGGACGGAGTAGTCAGAGTACGGTACTACGTTGTCTAATGATTAGTCAGGATGATGTTATTCCGGAGTCCTGCCGTCAAGGACCCTCAAGCAACTACTACTACGTACGGGAAGTAACCAAGTCCTACTACGGTAAAGTACAGAGTATATTGCTTTTCATCGAATCGTTCATTTCTATTATAAATGCGGTCTCTGTTTGGCATGCAGAGTTCAATACTGCGTACTATTCCGTACAGAGAATTCTTGTTTAGTATGCTTGTTGGGAGACAGGGAAGAATCCGGCCAATAGAACTCATCTACAGCCAGATCTAAGGAGAATGCTGATTAGTATGGTAAAGTGGCCACCGAATGAGCACCAAGAAGAGTAATTTTGGCTACTCCGTTCTCCGTATACTACGTAGTACGGAGTACGTACTCTGTAGATTCAATGCCTAATTGCAGTTATGTCTGAAGATGGGTTTGTGTATAAAATTATCATTATGGTGTAGGACGCCCCTTAGATAGCAGTATGGAGTAATTGCTTATAACTACGGAGTAGTATGGGGCACTACTCTGTACTCTGTACAGAGTACAGTACTCCGTACATAAAGTACTGCGGCCGACCGGGCCAAGCGTAGGCCAGAGAATAATCACGAGAGTACGGAGTGCTCTTCACTGGGTTGGTTAGTAATGCACCCAAGGTGGTTAGTTAACTTTTAAGTTAATTTACGGAGTACGGAGTAAGGCAAGATTCGCGGGTGGATACTACTCCGTACACAGTAATAACGTACCCCTTAATCCTCGGTGCAGGCTGGGGAGCTTTATTGGCTGATCGCGGCAGATAGTGGAGAACCATATCGGTCCTAATCGGCTAGGTAGTGGTGCCAGGGAGGAACCAGACAGTACGACTCCCCCCAAAAATACGGAGTACGGAGTAGAAAGGTCTCGCCACTTCGGGAATAATGGAAGTCCTGATCACACCAGCCTGGCCCTAAAATATGTAGCATCCCCAACCACTCAAACTTAGACTTCTACCTTAAAAATTCGCCAACAGCCTCAGCCTTCATTCCTCTCTATAAACAAGCGAATCAATTGCAGTCTGTCACTTTAATAGATTTGTATGGGCTTAGTGGTGTTTCTCAGCCAGATTGAATCAACGCAATGTGAGCTAGCCCCTATACATTACTGCGCTCTGCGTTCGTAATTCTGACTCCAATCAAGGAATTCAACACTACTCTCAACGCCTCCTGATACTTATTGGGGCCAATTTGAAACGATCTCGAAATATAACGCGCACTTGAACGTCGCCGAACGGTTGTGGGCTGCGTGGTACGCATGGATGCAAAACGATGTGCTGGCCACCGGTATCATGTCTTTTATGATGCACGAACTTGTTTATTTCGGACGTTCTCTGCCGTGGATTCTCATAGACACTTCGGGGGTGCTCAAGAACTACAAGATTCAGAGTGTAAGTGGCATAATTTCAAGGATGGATATCAGAATTGGCGCCATGACTGACTGCAATAGCACAAAATGCCCTCGCTACGCGAGCAATGGAATTGCGCCAAATTTGTCCTTCTCAGCCATTTCACTGTTGAGTTGCCCCAGATCTGGTTGGTATAACCTGTCTATTGATGCTGAATGTGGCTAACGGTCTTGAAGGTTGTTCCACCCGATGGCTCAGTTTTTTGGTCTTTCGACTTCGGTTCCTTTCCCTTCTCTCTGGACGATGGCATACCAGATCGCGATCTTCTTCGTCTTGGAAGATACATGGCACTACTTTTCCCATCGTGCCCTTCACTGGGGTCCGCTTTATAAAGCAATCCATAAGATTCACCATCAGTATTCGGCACCGTTTGGCATGGCAGCTGAATATGCATCTCCGATCGAAGTCATGATTCTCGGATTTGGTACTGTTGGCTGTCCGATTCTCTGGTGTGCCGTGACCGGAGACTTGCACATTTTCACCATGTACTTCTGGATTGTGCTGCGCCTGTTCCAGGCCATAGACTCGCACAGCGGTTACGAGTTCCCCTGGAGTCTTCACCATTTCCTCCCCTTCTGGGCTGGAGCTGACCACCATGACCTCCACCACGAAAAATTCATTGGCAACTATTCCAGCAGCTTCCGGTGGTGGGACTATTTTCTTGACACCGAATATTCTCCTGATGCCATTAAGCGACGGAGGGTGAACAAGGCTGCTGGGACAGCAAAAAAGGCAGAGTGATTGCACCGCGTGGATTGGTTTTCTGACAGCCACTGGGTTTATTTTTACGATGCTGGTAGCTAGAGTCGCGATGAGGACACAGCTGTCAAGCTTTTTTTTAGACAACTTTAATTTTATTACCCTAGATATTAATATTTTTGCATGAGATACTACAGTCAACCCATTATGTGCCTCCCTAGAAACACTTGTGCTTTGTTGTGGTGCTTTGCAACTTTTATATATTTGTATGGAAGTAGGCAAGCCATAAACCCTGTGGTTTACTTGATTGAAGGAGAGAACAGCCAATGTTCTGTCTGCCTCGTGGGTATTTGAGCTGATAAGAGTTGCTTTTCTTCCAGTGCAGCAGCTAAGTACCTACAGGTATGTTGAAGGTGGTGGTATCATGATCCATGAGCACATCTCTCAGGGCTCAATCTTATACATTTCAAGATACACCAATGCAATGACAGCCCCTTTAAATATGTTGAATGATAATAGCTGTCGACCTAGGCCAATATGTTATCTCTAATTTGCCGCGGCCGCAATCTAGGGCGCATTCTCGAAGATAGCAAGCCATCGTCGACTTTATTATTTTATTTTTGACTACCGGTTTTGATGTGGAATTATGTTTTCTTGTCTTCTTGTCTTCTCGAGAATTTGTATGTGTTCTTGGCCCTCTACAATAACATATGAAAAATTATAATATAGCATTATCTCAAACAAGAAATCTTTAACTATATGTCTATTGACTATATATGATAAATATCATGAAACATGAAAATTTTATATGCACCTATATATTATACACTAGCATTAGGATTGGTTGCCTGCAAGTAGTGAAGTGGGCAATTATTAGGAAATGATGTGGCAGTCAAAGTAACAATTAGCCAGTTTAAGGGGGGTTAGTGTTAATACCTGAATCACTCGTGATAATTGCAATAGGGTGACTCAGCACCTACGAGATATGTGGGATGAGGAGGGCGTCTTGCTCTCCATGAGGGTCGAAGAGGATGTGAGATTATGCCCGTATAATGGGACTTCAGCAGGAATAGTGAACTGGCAATTACCAGAGCTGACTGAGCTTTTCAGCATAAAGTATTACACCACCTAATGGCCCGAACCACCGAATGGCGCATTTGCGTATTCCATATAAAATAAGGAATTTTTGAACCTCAATATCTCAACATTTTTATATCACCACCTATGAATTTTAGATTTATAGGAATTTATATTGCTTTGAATATCCTCTTTAGATTTTGTTCATTTTTAGTCATTCTTGTCAAACATTATATAACCGACCCCTCTACCTAATCTTCAGTCGCACGTAGTACGACCCCGTCAGCTCAGCGGCCACCTATCCATCCTGGTAGTCTTAAGTAGCTTTATATCCACGAAAGATTAATTTATTTTGATATTTATATGAGAATGTAGGCAAGACTCTATTGTACCCCCTTAGGATGGATGAAAGGAACTATACCAGTGTTCCTGAATCCATGTCTGATTCTACGCCTTTTAAAGGTTTTTTTTGCCGTACAAAGTGGCATCTGCAATAGCCTCGCTGTGCCAGTGTTTAAATGCCAACTTAAATGAAAGCCATATCCCATTGGTCATTTCCTATGCTAATTTGGAAGCCAGTCTCATCGAAGTTCCAGGCGTTATCTGAACTGATGTCATACACCTCTAGAGATCTTATGCTGAAGTTCCTCGAACCACCCAAAAATAGCATAATGGTTATGAATCTGTTTCTGTTCAGCATCTATAGCCCTTATCTTCTAGTTGTATTGTGGATTGCGTTTGAGCCATCTTATAAGCCATTGAGAGCCAACTTTAGGAGGAGGTGTAGATTTATCCAAATAGTTGGATATATTCGTGCCATTAAATGTTTTGAAGTGCATAGGGGCATGTCGCATTCTTTCTTCATTTTTATAATTTTCAGATATCGTGGTGGTTGAATATAAGGGATTGATTGAGAAGTTGAGTTTTTTTTAAGACTAGGTGGCCGCTGAGCTGACGGAGTTGCACTACAGGCGGAGGGGTCGGTTATATCTTTAACAAATTACAAATGTAAATTCGGCTTCATTCAAAGATGAGCAAAATACTGAGTCAATTCAGTCATGTTGAATGCCGAATCAGAAGCCCCTTGCCACACATAAATAATAATCACAAAAACTCCTATAATATGCTGCTTTTCCCAGTCTAAGACTACGGGTGGGACTTGCGTACATGGGATTTGCTCTGTTTTGGTCCTAGGCTCTCACTCAGGGTCGGCTGAAATGGGGGACATGATGGGGTGGTGCCTATAATACTGTATAGTGTTTAAAGGCTAATTAGATAGATGGCTAAGAACCCTCTAGAAAGGTAAGGCTTACGTTACTGTATAGTTGACCGTTGACCATTCAATACTGAACGTTTCAGGGAGGAAGCCATTTAGGCTTAGTCTGAAACCGGGCACAACGTAATCAATCCATCACCGACTTGCGCATATAAATTGGCACTTGTTTGTATTTACAGAGCTTGGGACTTCCTATATAGATAATCATAGTCTCTAGCTCATATGTACGAAGTATAAAGCTTCCCTAGGCTAGCTTCTCTTTTCTAGGAAACATAGATCACCACTGTATTCTTGTAATCATCAGCATCATTCAATGGTATTTAAAGCAACAGAATACAGTGAGAAAACCAAAAGACAACATATTCTCTTCTGCTGAGCATATAATATCTTCTAGTATTAAAACAGGGAGCGTATGTCGATTTAATGGCTGACATTCACAGTCATGAAAAGTGCCATTTTGTGTGGGATAAAGAGATGTATAGATTATGTTAGTCGTCTTCCCTATAGGGAGGTAAGTAAATTCGAATATTCCCCCATTCTTCCAAAGTTCTTTTTTACTCTCTCTTCAGTGGAAACTATAATTAAGAGAAGCTCTAGTGATAAGGAGTCCGCTATTACACAGCATAGACAAACCCAAGTGGATGCAGCCTCCCATTTCCAAGAAATTTAAAGGACAGCTAAATTATATAAAATTTGTAGCATAAATAAAAACAAGAATGTGTCTTCCTGTAATATTGGTACTTCCACAGGGTTCTGAGAAGTCTGAATTTGGATTGAGCAATATAAAGATAAATACATAGAAAAAATAAAAAGATCTTAATGAAACACCTCAACGGAGTTCTCTTTTACAAAGAATCTATTGTAAATGGCTGAAAACTATTAGATACTGAAGAAAAGACTCTATCTAGATGGATTCTAGGTATGCATCAGTGTAGTCTATCTCTTCAGATATCACATGTTCACTATCTTGTCACATCAACTGCAAAGATCATCATCTATAGATTAGAGATAGCTATACTAAATCTATTTAGTCTAGAAATTACAAGTAGATTACTATTATAATTGCTATTAATGCTGCTGGATCTATCCTATTTTTATAGATTATTTTAACTAAAAAGAAGCATTAATTACAGCGGTATTTAGCTGTTTCTAAGAAATAGAGGTTTAGTATAAGTGTAATAATGGCTGGACTAATAATTCTTTGGGATTTAAATAACTCCAAGAGACTTTTAAAAAGTATACTATCTCTCAAATAGCTGGCAGATATTATCTTCTAATTCTTAATAGTTATAGCAGTTATGCAACTACTAATTTTAACTATTTTTATATGAAGAGAAGAATTATTTCTTTATATATGTCTCCTCATTCATCTTATCTTCAATTACTTGATATAAGCTCTTAAGCAGCATTATTATAGTCAGAGAATTAGAGAGATGACACAAAGTAGTGTTCATGCATGCTGGTTATTTATTCCATAATCATTAACGTAGCCTATCACCGAGAGGCGTTAGCGGTCAGCAGCGGTGGCCTCATACAATATACTGACTATCCCATACTCTCTATATTAAATCTATTGCTCTCTAATAGGACATTTTTAATCTATTATGTCCTTTCTGATTGCAGTTGCTGCACCTTGCTGGCTGCCATAGCCTTGATAGCTCTTATATAGTCTCCTGCTCAGTTAATCTTTGCTGGTCTTCAGAACTAGTTAAACTCCATCCATCCTAAATAAAGGCTTGTATCTTCCTCCTCTTCTCTTTCTAATATTTATTTAATGTGCAAAGCTGATAGATTTCTTATTGTAAAAGAATAGAATTCTACATTGCCATCTCTGCATTTTTAATAGCTTTTTTAAGCATCTGCTCTACAGCTAGAGAGGATAAAGACTATTATTAAAGATCTTGAATCTCTCTTTTTTGCTGATTCAACTAATAAAGATTAGCTAGTGTTTATCCCAAATAGAATAATTAATTACTGTCTAAAGAGGAAGATAGTGTTAGTATCTTTATCTTAATATAGAGTCTTGCAAGTACTCTCTCTAGCTTAAAAGAAATAAGACCAGTCCAAATCCACTCAGTATATTGACTAGAGAATGTATGGCCACGGATTTAAGTATAAATAGATAAAAATTCTCTTTTATCAACCGATCGTCCAGGTTCAATACGCATTATTGCTTTTCATTATTATTGCTTTGTTCAAATGTCACTATTTATCAGTATATACTCGTCAATCCACACAGCAGAATACACGGGACTTTGAATATAATGTATATAAATATTGGTGATATATAATTCAATAAAATTACAATAGATATATAGACGAGTATTCATAAGCTCATTGTACCTAAAAAGGCTGCTGGCCAATGTCATCTTCTAATATCAAATTATGTCTTTTATTCTCTTATAGGACATTTCAATATATTATGGCTATGGCCTTGATTGCAATTACTGCACCATGTTGGCCTCGATAATAATTCGCTCAGATTACTTAGTGGCCTTCAGAGCCAGCTAAACTCTCGCCATTTTTCATAAATTTAGCTTATGTCATAGCTTTATTTTTTTTTATCTAATATTAGATTTAATGTGCAGAGCTTATGGAAGTTTCAACTTAATAGAAATAATGGTTTCTGCAACTCTGTGTCCTCATTGAACCTTCAAAAATTTACCTACAATAATTGAAATTAAAGCCTTTAGAGGAGCTCCGTCTTTAAATATAGCGTAATTGACAATCGAGCTGGCCAGCTAAGATACCATTTTCCAAACCATTATATCTCAACATTTTCTTTAGACACAGTATGGATAATTTAATTTCTACTATAGCTAACACCACTATAATGCATATTATCAACTTAAAGTCTTTAAAAAGTCTTAAGCTAGTTATCATAATAGAATAAATTACAATGTAACGTTGAGGTCAAATCCAGAGATAGGTATTCAAAGGACAGTGTACCATGGTATAATTTATTCAATAATAAATCGCGGGTAACTATGCTCATACGCAATTTGCCTCTAGTATCAGAAGCTGAGATAATAAATAAATATTGAGATATGATGGTTTGGAATATAGTATTTTGTATATGTCCTAGCCAGCTTGGTAGTCAATTATATTATACTTTTTGCTGATTCGATTGACAAAGATTGCCTAGCTAGTGTCTCCGTAAATAGAGAATTGATTACTACTTAAATTTAGGAGATGATGGCATTAGTATCTTCATACAAGCACTTTCTGATTTAAATAGAATAAGACCAGTGACTATGAATCTGCTTAATATATTAGCTTTGGAGTGCCATACCATGAATGCTGATGTAGACAGACAGGAGTGCATTCTAGACTACTTCCTAGATTTTCTTGAGAATAACAATGATGTCTTTCACTTAATTAGGACTCCTGAGTATTTGAATGATTGTCAACATAATAATTCACACACCAGATCACTAGCTATGTATCTGATAGATTTCCTCTATCTACGAAACATACAATTAATTAAATGATTAATATAATCCTATTCTTCTCTACTACAATCTTGCAAAATAAAGATAGTTCCAGGCTCCCTTGTAAGAGATATACATTATTCTAGCGGGACATCATACCAATCCATTTTATTAATCTTAGAGAATTATGGTTTAACTTTGAAGAACATGAATATTGATGCTATAGTTCAAATGCTGTTTTCTTTGTCTAGGTGTCTGTCTATAATGAACCAGTACTTGATGCCTTAAGAGCAATCCAGTTCTGAACTTGCAGTAATGTTAATCCATCACCAAATGGTGCAGTTAGTAGCAGCAGCACAGCTGCCATGCTATATGTATATAATATAAAATACCCTTTATATTAAAGCAATTTAAATACTATTAAATCTACTACAATCTAAGAAGGTATTTTATTAATAAGCTATGGTCTGCTTGATTACAGATATCATGGCAGCTGTATAGTATTATGGCCTTGATAGCTCTAGACTCTAAATCAATCTTTGCTGGTCTTCAGAGCCTGTTAAACTCTCTTTCAATATTAATTAAACAAAGGCTCATGTCACGGCTATATCGCTGTGATTAGTGATGCTTCCTTCCAGCCAGGTATTAGTTCTTGAGAATACAGGAGAATGAATCCTATTTCTAGTATAGAGAGATAGGAATTCTCTTTTATCAATTGAGTGGATGCCATCCTGAATTATCTCTCTAATCTTTTGACCATATAAGTACTTTAGAGGTGTGAAGCAGCCTAAATCTAAAGATTGGAGTAGATGAAAAACTTGTAGTAGTTACATGGCTACTATGGCTATCGGCAGTCTATGTATTCACAATTGCCAGGTTGAATAGATTTGGCAAAAACTGTTTCTAGTTTCTGATCTATAGATAATTTTTGCAGTTGATGCCATGCCCATTTAAAAACCTGTCTTATCTGTATTATAGATATCCTGTTTAACAATACCATACTTCCGTGTAGTATCCTGAAAACAATCATATTAGTTCTCTAATTAATCCAGGGTCTTTGCATTCGGCATATTGATAGCTGTATAATGTATTGACAGATATATTTAGATTTGAGCACAGGGTGGTGTTCAATAAATTAATTAACCCATAGCTCATCAACGGAGGCCATAAGAGTTCTTGGAGACACATCAAAGGCTTTAGCACAGGAATTTTTTGATGGAAATTAGCTCTTATAAAAAAGACTTCAATAGCTGTTTTCATTTGCTTTTTCCTTAGAATCCCAGCCATGATAAATATGATGGTAGAAAGCAATAAAGTAATGAAGGACTCAGGGGGCAAGCAACTGCTTTGTAGCTTGGTGATACTAACGTAATCTATCACCGAATTGCGCGGCCGTGGCGGCTTCCCCTGACTGTACTACATACTACTCTTTACCCTCTTTATCATTAAATTTATCATGGACAAGGAAGAACAAATAAAACTAGCTATTGAGGCCTTTTATAAAGGCCAATTTCAGTCCAAAACTGCATGTGCAAAGGCATTTGATGTGGCTCCAAGAACTCTAATGTATCACCTGAATGGGATGGCCTCTCATGAAATAGCTGCCAACTGTCAGAAACTATCAAAACTTGAAGAAGAGACATTATCTAGATAGATTCTAGATATGTATCAGCGTGGCCTATCTCTTCAAATATCAAATGTTGGCCACCATGGTGCAGCAATTGCAATAGAGAAGGCCATAATAGATTGAAATGCCCTGCTGGACAGCAATAGATTTAATAGATTCAATAAATCTAGACAGGATGAAATAGATGTGCTATAGTTAGTCTTCAGAGTTGCTTCATGGCGGCCGCGCAATTTGGTGATATGCGCAACTCGGTGATAGATTACGTTAGTGATAGATTACCTTACTGAGTATAACTTTATTCAGCAGTAGGAGTGTTAGGATATTTATGGGTTAAACTCAGGATAGAATCTGTGCATCTTTCAATTATCTTTTGACTATATAGGAGCATCAAAATAGTCCAGGGTACCAATATACTAGTAACATAATCAGTAAGCAAGCAATGTATGAAGGTGAGTGGCGCAGCTCTGTATTACACATGAAATGGCACTTTTTCAGACCTCAGTGTCTCAACCACCATTATAAATATACTGCTGGAATGAAGTACTGTAGAATGTCAGACGTTTCTTCTTTTAGGATTTTAGAAATTTTTTGTGGCCTATAATACAATATTATATCAAATACAGCTATATCTAAAACCCTCCATCTGAAATATCTAAAGTCTAGTATTATCAGGTGCCAGGCTTAGTATATGATAATGGCTCCAGAAAACAAGGCAATTAGATTTGGAGGATTTGAAGACCCTATAGTAAAAAAGAGTAAATTTAAATATGCTTATCAAGATTTACTCCAAAATTCTACAAAATTTTGTACAACTAAGCTAATTTAATACATTTAACTAATATAATACACCGGCTAGCCGCGTTCATTTCCATATAAAATAGTGCTTTTTAGATCTAGAATTTTGACCACCATTTTAACTAAATTTTTGTGATAGTATGTATTCACGACTAGAGCCAGCCCATTACTGCTCAAGTATATTTATTCCTTTTTGTTCACATTATTAATAGCATGTACTCTGTATGGATAGTGCCATATGTATATAAGGAACCTTCTGGAGTCCCGGATTTTCAAATAAATATAAGTATAGAATTGTAAAAATAATGCCTCCAGGTAGATTCAGCCATTTTCACCTACTATCAGAAAATAATCAAAATTTGACATTCAATAGAATTTATCTTGTCCCCTGTTTACTGTCATTCTAGTACTATATTCCTGGAATATATATTTAAGTATTGATGATATTCCATTAAAGATCGGTTATCTAGCAGATAGATTTGGGAGATGGGGGGGAGATGGTGAATTACTATAAAACAGGACTGCTTAGTAGTAGATGCCCTCAACCCGACATGCTACCGGATGTAGAAGATGTAGAATCAGAGGGAAGTTGGGTCACTTACAGCCTGATTTAACCTGTATACTGCGGCTCTGTAGGTGGTGGTGGTATCAGCACTGGACTGTCTCTGGCAGAATATAATCCATATAGCATGGCTGATTGAATCGACACTACCACCAAATTTCGACTAAAAATTTGGTAAAGCTTAGAAAGCCGGTATCAATCAAATGGTAAAATTTTTTAGGAGCCTTGGTGGTAAAAAATATGACTGCCTTTTTTACTTTAGGTAATTGAAAAAGTAAAATATATCCCATAATATTTATTACTCTTTCTATCAAGAGATAAGGCTATTTTCAGAGTTGTTTTCTAAATTCTGTATTGTTTGGTATTAGTGTTGTATAATTTTGGCAGTATTCGTGACTTCGCTCACCCACTAGTGGGTGAGCCACACCGTCACGATAATAACACCGCTGCAATAAATTCTAATTTGTATGGAAACCCCATATAAAAGACATATTCTTATGCTCCAACATAAGTCACAATAACAACAAGAATATGAATCTAGATTGAAAATACTATATCAATTCAAGTCTACTCTATTAGAGAATAAACTATTTTTACCTTTATTCCCCTTTATTCCTAATAAATTATAATTAATGCCTTATAAATCAGGCATAAAGCCATTTGTCTTAATATCTTGATGATACTCCAGAAATATCTAAAAATTCCCCAAGAGTATGGAAAGTAGACATTCAATATAACATATATATTAAATATAAAGCCCTATGCTTCTATTGTGGTGGATATATATGAAGAAGACCTTTTATATCTTTTATATGGGGGTTCCATACAAATTAGAATTTATCGCAGCGGTGTTATTATCGTGGTGGTGTGGCTCACCCACTAGTGGGTGAGCGAAGTCATGAATAGTGTTTAGTCCGCCGTAGATAGGGAAAGCAATCAGGCCCCAATACCAAACTATACTAGAGGATCGGCCCCTTTTTCATATGTAAAATACAAAACATAAGTAACTGTGTATTAGCCTTGGAAATGGCTGCTATCAATGCCGTTTAGCCTTATCATACATGTCAATTATTGTCTCTTGTTTCCTCTTTGTAGTGAAAATGATTCAGCATGTGGGCCAAGAACGCCAGAATCCTAGTGTCATCTCGCATACCCACCGCGTTCACTGGTACTGAATATCCACTATTCCATCCCATCAGGCCGGCATGAAATGAGACCGAAGTAGATGGGTCTTATTCTTTGCCACATAAACACGTCTGGTCCTAGGGTGGGTGCAAACAAAGAAATGCCTCTGTAAGGACTCCGACGACAGCCTACTGCCCTCCATAATAACCGTGGCTGACACAGTATGCGTGTCCACCAGTACTCGCTCATTGTTTTCTGCTAGAATACGTAAGTCGACATCGCATTCTGGTAGAAAATGCTGACCGCCAGCTACTTCGACCAAAGCCCAACGAAGTGCTTGGATGCCTGTATGGGTGAAGAGTGAGAATAATTCATGTTGAAAAATAGAAAGCGAGTTAGAGCCGGTGTCATAACCCATTGTACTTGTGAATCTCTCTCCAGTTCCGTCTCGAGCAACGGGAACAGTCATCTCAATATTAATCTGAGCAGAAGCTAGTCAGCACTAAAGTAGCAAGAGAGTTATAGTAATGGGCATCATAATAATACATTGGTTGTCGAAATAGTCTGGGTCGTTAACCTGATGGAAATGAGTTGGCAGGTGAAAGTCGTAACTCGCGTCAGATATAGGGCCAATCAGATCGGCCGCAGGGCCTAAAGCATAATAAGCAGTCTGAGAATTGTTGCCCGCGCCGTTGACCATATGGTTGAGAGCACCCTAAACATTTCAATTAATTACCAAAAAGCATGATAAGACTGTCAATAAGCTAATTACGTACCTCGTTCCATGCTGGACGCTGGTCACCACCTTGATATGGCGCACCGACTTGTTTTCCGCCCTGAAACCAGACAATCTCCGTCGAGCAGAGTTGATCTTGATTCGTGAACGACATATGATACCTAATAGCCGCGTCTAAATTGTCATGGTGCCGGGCATATTTTGGTTCGTTCTTGGCGGCAGCGAGTTCCTGGATTCTTTCCGCATGCGTGAGAGGCCATTTCCAAGGCGGTGGGGAGAGGAGCGAGGCCACAGCCTTCTGCTGCTTCGCAATATATTCGGCTGTCAGGGGAATTGGTGGACGGGAAGACGAATTCGAAGCCATAAGTGTTGGGTAAGAATGAAGTGCTGATCGGTCTACTATAAGAAAGCGAAGAAAAACTGATGGATCTGATTATCGCTAGTAGAGTGGGATTATCGTAAGACACATGGAAAGGACCCCAGGAAGGGAAGATATTGAGGAGTGAAGTGGGCTGGGGGGAACCGGTGGAGTAGATTTGAAGCAATGGGAGCCATTTCTAGCGCCCCGCTAACCGAGTGCTCGATTACTAAATCATTATATAAATTTCTTTGAGTGCCCAACGACATGATCAGGAGTTACTATACTGATGAGAGTGGCCTGACTCCTTCGCCTGTCATTTTCCGAGAAATATTAAAGCTGGCCTGTCAAGTCCAACATTTGGGCTATCAGTGCATGTAGAAAGCTCCATCAATGCCTTACAATGAATGTATCCCAGCCTTATAATAGATCTCTATGGAACGTTCACCTGTACCATCTGTGGGATTCACTCCATTTCATCACTATGGGCTTGTTATCTGGGACCGAAAAAGATTGATGGGCCTGGAATTGAAAGAAGTTGTGATTGACGAATGTGACTATCCTGATGGAGACTACCCTGGCATTTACATGTCATGCGGAGCATGATGACCAAGGATCTCCACCGCTGGTCAGAGAAAACACAACAAATCTGGAAGGAAACATGAGATATTCCATATATAATGAGATATAAATGCATAAATATGCAAAAAAGTATACCTATTTTTCTTAATACAGTCAGCCAAACTTCCTTGGAGGGCGAGTTCTTGTTCACGTACGCTAATAGTGCGTCATAATCCCGGCACACATGTTTATTCATGAAATCCAGCACTGCTCCCCTACTAAATTAAGAAGGGAAGGCGTCCGGGTGCTCGTAGATTTCTGCTCGGTAGGAGGCTATATGCTGAACCAGCGGTCTAATAGTATCGCGGCAATACAGACATGAGAGAAATGGTAAAACAGCCTATGCATAAATGTTTGTATTCTTAATTCCCTCTTAGAGTAGCTCCTTCACCTTTCAAGGCACAGCAGTTGGTAAGAATGGCGCAATCGAAGGATCTGGCTGGAGCGGATAGCCTTCCGGGGGCTTTTTCATAGCCCGAAACACTTCCTTGGGGAGTGAGTGCTCGTTCACGTACGCTAATAGTGCCTCATAATCCCGGCACACATGTTTATTCATGAAATCCGGGAATGGCTGATTCCAGCCACCGACCCAATTGAACAGAATTACATCCACGGGGCTTTGGCATTTGATGTATTGTGCCAAAATATCAACACAATGAGTGATATGGGCCGTGTGCTGTGCATCCGGGTTGTTCCCGAATTTGGGGAAATAGTAGTGCTCGTAGGAGATCTCTTTACGCAGCATGTCCAGGCAATGCAGGAGGTGGAATACTTCCGTTTGGGCAAGGTAGGCATCGGGCCCGAAGCCAAACTCATCGGGCACTCGGACAGCAAGCGCAGGGTCTTTCCCAAGCTTGCGGACTTCTTCCGCAGAAACCAGGATGGGAAAAACGCCGGAACTGATCCTGAACCACTCTTTGTCGGCCTCGTCGCCCTGTGCGACGGTCTCTGTTCTGTGGTGGGGGTACATGGTCTGTTTTTGCTTTGAGTGAAGCTCCTGAAGTCGGGACTTACAAGAAAGGGTGTGGTTCAGTTCAACTTTTAAACTTGGAAGTCAGGATAAATACATTGGCATTATTGTGCCCACCGCAATTTCCTGGGACTTGGTATGTAGTAAGTGACCTTTCACTATGCTGGGCAAGCCGATGTTATGACGTGAAATGTGTCTTATCCTGGCATAATTACGGCAGCTTCACCGGACTGTCCTCACCTCAAAAATGTTACACATATTTGTCGCAATATTTGGAGATGATTAAAAATCAACGACAATGTATACAGAACAGCATGCAAGTGTTCAGCTGCCGAGGGTCTCACCATTGTGGAATGCATGATAACGAACCAACAGGGCAAAGAATACGGCCACCGACACCACCCCCAGAAAACCGGAATGATCTGGTCTATGGATGTGTTCATCATCGGCAGCCCTAACCGAACTACATCTATGGCGATCCTCGGAGATGATGTGCTCCAGAATGTTGTCTGCAAGGGCAAAACAAAAGGATGAAGCATGATCTGATGAATTCCCATTGATACACTGGAAATGTGCTTTGGTATGGTGATCCTCGATCACTGCTGAGACTGGTACCCAGGTACCCCGGGGCCCAGGCTATAAGAAAGGCTGCATTCGTTGCAAGATCGAACAAAAGGCCACCATCTTCATTCAACTCTATTTATTGGACAGACAATAGCAACCAGAGAGCCCTTCGTACATCCTATCAGCCAGTCAACCATGCAGCCCAAGCAAATTATTGCACTCTTAGCCATTGGCTTTCCATTGACATTTTCCTCCCCTATACGTATGATCAACCTTGCATCTTGGTAACATAATGTGCTGATAACAGTTGAAGCAAAGCAAGAAAGCGAGGCCATTCCTTACTACCCAAAACGCGATGTGGAGGCTGAAGCCATTCCTTACTACCCGAAGCGCGATGTGGAGGCTGAAGCCATGAAGCGCAGTGAGGAAGCTGAGGCCATCCCATATTATCCTTAAACGCAAGAAAGCTCGTCGACCTCCAGAGGAGTGATTATCATGACTTTCTAGACGAGTTGAAGATGCGTGCCTACGTTCGTTTCACGCTTTCAGAATCGCTTTATTTGCTTTTCGCTGGCTTGTCAGCAGCACCTTCTCGAACTGCTAGTGTGGGATCACCATCGGGATGTTTAGTTAGTCCTTAACATAACAAGCTATTGGTCTTAATATTATTCAATCGTTTCCAGAATGAGGTCACAACCTGATTGTAAATAGCGGGTTATAAACAATGCATGATCTACCTGCCTATGTACATCAAAACACCGAGAAAGGCTCCAAAAAAACACCCCCCAATAGATCCGACAGATCCCTAAAGTAGCAAACGAGAGGGGCGAGTGTGGATGCTTTCCATCGAGTAGTTAGTGGATCACATCTGCGATCTACTGCGGTGTGTAGTCCGTGCCGTGCCGAAGGCTTAAATGCATTCCGTATGCATGCCTATTGAGTCACCCTGGTAGGGAAGAGTGATACGTTGCATCCAGTAAGGGAGAAAAAAAAAAAGCGAGATGGCTCAGCAAGGAGTAGATGTTTAGATCATTGTGTATACTAAGGAGAGTAGAGGCCCACTCTCCCCAGCAACACATAATAGACAATTTTTTATCATAAAATATTCGTTCTTTAACCTCAGCATTTGCTACTCCTCTTGTACATCCGAACGCTCGGAACATGTTCAACCAAAGCAGCAGACAACAAAATGACTATACCGAGAACCGGCCCTTGACCAAGTATGAGCGCTTGCATCGAAGATCTAGCGTTGATAGCGTGGATATCAGCTCTCCTAACATCATAGGAGACATACCCAGTGACAGCAATGATGACAACAACCATGGCATTTACTGCCAGCATCCAGAGAGAAATAATGGCCTCCAAGCCTTCTATCGATCTTCTGTCAAACGTACTGCGATCATTATTCTCGCATTCTTCGGTGTTGTGGACATAGGGTTCCGAGCATACGAGCTTGTTCAATCCCAGAGGCAGGTATCGTGCAACTGCGGCGACACTGTCACTGAAGCTCTCGCCAATAACTGTCGATATGACTCTTTCGCTGCAGCGTGGCTTCCCCCAGCATGTCGAAACGACGATTTGATCGATCAATTTGAGCGCGCTGGTCCTAACCCAGACGGAAGCTGGAATTACTATGCAGACAAGAACAAGACGCAGTTATTGTCTGTCAACCAGGTCTCCAGACTACCGGAGACGGGGAGTCACTTCTTTACAACTCACCAGTGGCACCTCGTGCATTGCGCGTATTATTTGAAGAAGATGTTTCTATCCACAAGAATGCATACTGTCATTGAGAAGAGATATGATAGTCTAGCTCATTTGGAACATTGCGAAATGATGTTTTTGAAGAGGGACCCGTTGGACACTATTGTGACTGAGGCGGGGGTGGCACTTCATTCGGATGTAATGGTTGTTGCTAAGGGCCATAACCACAACCAAAACCATTCTCGATAAGATAGAATGGGTGCCGATTAGTGTCACGATCCAATTATAGCAACAGGGATTCGCTGGTGGTAACTGGGCTTAAGTATGGTTGGGCAAATGGGAGCCCTGTTTTCCACACCCTATCGTTGTATACAGAGTAGACTTCGCTGGATCTGAAAAATTATAATGTTCCTGATCACCTGGTCAAAATGAAGAGAATATACAGGCCATTTGGCCATATGATGTATGATGGCTTGCATAGTAATATACTCTGTAGATAGTTCGGCTGTCCGACTGGCCACCTAATTAATCAAGCATACAGAGTACGTGCCTCAAAATTTACAAATTACGGAGTACGGAGTAGATGAAAGTTGACCTTTGGGTTTTGATTAGCTGACAGACCGATGAAACGGTTTGGTTGGATAATGGGGCCCGTCGGGCGGTCAAAAAAGAACGTAACTGTGGCGCCTAAGACTATCATACTTTGCCATATTCATAATTCTAACTAATCCCTATCTCACATCCCTTGTTTATATGATATGGCTGAAACCAGAAAACGAAAGTTGAACGACATAGTGGACAGTGGCCAAGATGACTCAACCCAGACGAAGAAATCGACGTGCAGTAGCTTGAATAGCGAACAGAAAAGGACGATTGGACCGTCCTTACGACCACCGAATGATTCTGGAATAAATGCGACCCATGGAAATGGCGATCCTGATAGTGATAGTGATAGCGACGATATTGGGCCTCTGAATGCGAATCAAAGCAGCGGCGACCCTAATAGTGACGCCGACAGTGATAGCGATGATATTGGACCAGTCTTGCCTGCGGCTGGCACTGAGCATTCTCGGCTTGACGGGAATACCGACTTCGGTAATTTGGAAATACCTGAAGAGAAGCACACCCACGCAGCCAAGAGCCAGCGAGATGAATGGATGCTTCAACCTCCAGATAAGTCAGACTGGACTTCCAGAGTTGACCCAACCAAGCTTCGAAACCGAACATTTCACACCGGAAGATCAGCCAGAGCTCCGTCCGTAGCAGATCGTGCAGATACGTCCTGGGTGGAGAGCCAGGAACAGAAAATTGAACGCAAAAGGGATGAAGTGCTAGGTGTCAGCGCTCCCACACCAAGTGGAAAAGAGAGCTATGGCACCGAAGCACCCAAAATGACGGAGGCGTTCCAGGAAAGAATACAGAAATTCAGTGTGAGTACAATCTGTACCTGGCTATCTCTCCACAAACCCATATCTTAACGTCCTGCTTATTTATTCTCCCAACGCTTTTTACTTGGTGCTTCCTTCAACCTGTTTCTTTTTGCATATAATGAGTACAGTGCTAATTAATGGTCTAGGAGGCAACAAGAAAAGACATATCCCAGAAATCTAAGAGCAGGTCACGGGACGATGATGATGACCCAAGTGGGCGTCCCTTTGACCGGGAGAGGGATATTGCGACCTCAAAGATCTCCAATGGTCAGCGCCGAGAGATGTTGAATCGAGCTACAGAATTCGGATCTCGTTTCACTGGAGGGAGATTGCTCTGAAAGTATATGCATTCATTAAAACTGATGGGCATGGGAAATTTTATTCCCCTCTCATCGCCAGGGATTATTGTGTCCTTCGTTTAACAGGATGGGCAGAGATTATTTTTGCTTGCTGTGAGGCACCTTCTGTTGACCAAAGGACAACGACGACGAAGGTATCAACAATACTTAGGGCAAGTGTAAACTGCCATTTCTAATGGTTTATAAATAATAATGCACATATAATACACAACCTCTAAAAAGCTCGGGAAACCCCGAGTGGAGGACTACCTTGCACATATAATACTCATCATACCTTCTACTGTTCTTTTCTTTTAGTTCATACATTTACTACTGCGTATTTATAGTATGGGCAAAGACAGAGGATTTTATCCTTGTCAAATCACTATGCAATATCATTATCACTGGTCATGCTTCTTTTCCCTCCGAATGGCAGGACCTGTACCTTTATCATCAAGACTTCTGAGATGGGATTTCCGGTCTTTCTTTTTCTTCTTCTTGACAAGCATTCCTTCAGTAGGGACATCCTTTGTATGGATGCGTTCTGACGCCCTTTGCATTTCTAACCGTAGCCTTTCTACTTCTTCCATTGCTTTGGCCATTTCTGCCCCATTATCGCCTCCTTGGCCGCGGCTATGCAAAGGATCAGAGCCTGGGGTATCCTCTTCCAATGATAGATGCCCCAGTCCGCTACTGTCAACTTGAAGCAGAGATCGCTTGGCTTCACCTATTTCAGGGCCATCGACGCCCATGGAATCGTCGTAGCCAATAGTTTCATCAACAGCAATATCATATTTTTTAGGGCGTGAGTTGGAACGTTTTCGCTCTTCATGGTCCTCTGGGAAAGCCGTACCATATGCCTCACCACTAAGTACCTTCAGATCAATTATGGGAATAGAATCAACGTCTACCTCATCGCCATTTGAGGCACTGAAAACCTTGTGAAAAGGCGTGGAAGTTCCTGATGAGTCCTCTTCGACATCGACATAGAAAGGGTCCTCTTTATTGCGATCTCTGCGTTCAATCATTCGCCTCGTTTTGGAGACAGTGTCGATCGAGCTTCCCATGAGGTTTTGGTAAGATGGATCCAACTGCGTCGTATCAACGTGAGCTGCATCAGTGAAACTTCTATACAGGGCCGATGTATCCCGGGTATAATAAAAGTCCCGAGAGAGATCCTGGGCATCCAATCCAAAAGAGGAGCCAATGGTGTCATCGAAAAGCCTCAGAGAGCCCCCATTCAAAGGCCGATCCAAATCAAGCTTTTCGGGCAAAGGGACCTTCCTCTGTGCACTGGCAGCGACTGGATTGAGTTCAAGGCCAGTGAACAACCCTGGAATAACAGTTGATAATATAAAGGGTATTTCGTAGCTTGAAGAACTTCCTGAATAAATAGCTTCTGTTGCTAAACGCAGAGCCTCGAGAAATTCGCTAGCCCTCTCTTGCACATCCAAACCTGCATGAGATGCCAAGGTCTCAAGAAACTCTATAATTCGTGCCAATAAGAGTGAAGTTTCACTCTTTTGAAACTTGTCCCATGACTGACTATTTGATGTCAGATGCACCAGGATTTTCGGAATAGCTTGCAAATAAATAGAAAGCGTCTTTGGTGGCAATAAGTCGTTTGAGGCATCAATTAGTGATTGAAGCGCTTGTTCAGGATACAAAAGATGCTCGGCATATTCTCCGACCACCCAAACCAGAGAGCTCAGGATACTATCATTGGCTGTCCTCGACAAAAAAGCTGAATTATCGGGAGAAAGAATTAGGGACTCAGCTGCCCTCGTGGCTTCCGTCCGCACATTTCGTACACGAACGGCGACGTTGCGAATTTCCGAGCCAACACGGCATGCAATGTCAGTGGCCGGGTCTGTGGCGGAATGTTGATATCCGAAAATGTCTTCTGTGGGGAGATGCTTCACAAGCTGTTCTAAGACACCGATATACCATTCAAAGTCCGGTAAATGTAAATAATTATCGCTAGAACAGATGTCCACAATCCGATGCAAAACTTCTAGTTTGTATTCGGTTGGTAAAGAAAGCGAACGACCTCCTATGCGCTGAGATTTTGACGCCTTGATTGCCTCATGGGAAGATCTCCGGTTCTCTGTGCCGTCTTCGTGCGGCACCAAATATGCATTATTGAGTTGTTTGACCAGGCGGTTCACTACCGGTTGGAGTGTATCACTGGTTACCATTCCGGATGCAAGGTCAAGCGCCTGTAGCCGAATTGAGATGTCTGCATCCTCCAGGCATTCAAATATGACATCCTGCTGCATTGACACCAAAACAGGGTGTGAAACCACAATTCGATTAAAAGCGAGAAGGGCCACATATTTCACTGCGGGACAGAAGTCAGATTTTCCCTTTTATATATACTTCTTTTCACAGATACTCACAGTTAGGATCAGCGTCTGTAACTATCATGCCACGTAGCTTCCCAACACAAAGGCTGGCAATCTCATCTTTTCCCCAGTAACCCTCGTCGCCATCAAGGATGCCCCCTTGAACCACGCCATTGATGCACTCATAGAGCAATGACATTGCTGTAGTTGTTTGAATTAAGTTGATTAATGGCCGAAGGAGCTTTCGAACCAACCGTGGCTCTAAAGGAGTTAAGGTTGCGAACTGCGAGTATTAGGTGCTAAGAATTAATGGCAGTAAGGAAGGGGAACAAACGAGCTTAATTATTTTTATAGCCATCCAATTGTTACCACCTTCCACGAGCAATTCGAACAGTCTTGGAGCAAGCGGAAGAAAATCATGTGGTCTCCTCCATCCAAGCTCGCATACAACATTGATCACCGCTGTAGTGACACTTCCATCTTCTTGGTCATCCATGAGTCGCTCTTTTATTTTAGGCCACGCTACCTTCAACGCCTCGGGATAAACCAATGCAAGCCTATAAAGACATACCACTGCTTTTTTGCGGACTATGACGTGGGAGTGCGAGAGTCTAGACAAAGAGTCTTGTAGTAAGGACATGGAAAGTGAAGGTGTTATAATGTGCGGAAGCGTGATCATAGGTAGAGACATGAGCGGAATGTTGGAAGAGCTTATGTCCTATTAAACAGTTAGACAGAATTTTTGATAGATTCTATCCACCAGAAATGGTAGATACAGACCTTTTTTAATAGATTAGTAGCCAACATCAATACCTCGGTGTCTGACCTGAAGCTCTGCATGGCCCCGAGATAGCCCACTCTTTTCTGCAGATAGTTGGTAGATGACATGACCTCTAAGACGTGAAATGAGGCCCAAGACATGTCGTAGCCAAACATTTCTAAGTAAATGACTTTCAAGAGTGCGGTTGCCTTTTTATCTATAGACGCTCAGCATACAGCCATCAGCCCGGAGACCACAAAGTAGTTGAGCAAAAGCGCATACCCGTATCCTGTGATTTGATTTCCGCTTTGCATTCTCTGAGACTGTTTTGAATATAGTCCTCCTCCGCACCTTTATGGTTCCGTAGACCTTTAATAAGGTCATATAGCGACTTCTCAAACCTATATACACTAAGATTAGTGTCTGTATTTAAAAAGCAACCAAGCAGAATCACTGACATATTGAGGGATCAACTTCTGTGCATAGGCAAATTAATAATGACACCCATGCGAGACTGGAATGAAAAGGCTTGACACAGCTAGCTTCTGTTCAGTTTATTACTCTATAAGAGACCATGGCAGAGATATGTAGATCCTTTGGATGCTCTCTGAACTGTGATAGTGTGGGGTGCGCTGGGCCAGTCCAATAGTATTAGGTAGAATGTTCAGTCACAAGGACATCTGTGTCCTAAATGTAATATCAAGGAATAAAAGGGCAATTAATCAGCAACTGTTCAACCCAGCCTGACACAAAACCTGGAACAAGATGTGAATTGATTTGCCGTCGATGTCCTCGTGGAAAGTTGGTTAACTATTAACTTGTTCTCCACCTATTCTGGAATAGTGAAAGATCACTAAGCATGACTAGGCGAAAAGTTCTCGACCACACCTAATACTGCCGACCCCGACCGCTCAGAAAAAACCAATAATGCTTCCTTATTCTGCCAGCCAAAAACTCTCAATATATAAAAACAAGTAATGCCGAGTACTTTGACCGTGTTGTTTACTAATCTAGAAGGCGGTATTGCGGAGGCGGTAAAAGGGTGGTCGAGAACTTTTTGCATGGCGGTGTGTGCCTCGGAAATCTAACACCTATCTTATCAGCCAAAATAGCTAGCATACAATAGAACGCAGCGCAATTGAGAATTCAGTCATTCAATGCTCCAGGATATACGGTTATTTTTTTCTGGTATGTTGCCTTGTAAAATTGAGTTTCCCATTGCCTTTATGTTTTGCGACGACTGACTACTTTTTGTCTTTTAGGAAACATACTGAGTACAGCAAGCTATACACCACCATGCCTAATAGTGCTACTGATGAGCCCATCCATAATTCCGACCTAATTGCAACTCTTCGTTTTTCACAGCAAACATCGATGATTCTTGGCCAGCAAACCACATCAGGAATATCCCCCCTAACCGGACCTGTGCGGAACCGACCTGAGGATTATGGTTTGATGGAACAACTGTTCTTCTCTTGTCTACAGACAGGAGATGACAAGTCAGCTGCCATGTGCCTCGAAAGACTAATTCAATTTTTCGGTCCGTCAAATGAGAAAGTAATGGGATTACGGGGCTTGTATCAAGAGGCAATAGCAGTGGATCGTCCTGCTCTAGAAAAAAGCCTCCATGAATATGACACCGTACTGTCACAAAACCCGGCTAATTTGGTTTGTGCCTACATTTCACCTCCCCATCTCTCTTCCTCCGCGTCTGCTAAGACCAAGGGGTGTAGTCCCATGCTCCCAGACTGACTCGATTCTACCTGCAGCCTGTTTTGAAACGTCAGATTGCCCTTTTGCGCTCAGTTTCCCGGCCTGCCGATGCTATTGCGGGTTTAGTGAAGCTTCTGGAGGCGACTCCCACTGATGCTGAGGCCTGGTGTGAACTTGCGGATTTATATCAATCTCAAGGGATGAGTTCTCAGGCTATCTTTTGCCTGGAGGAAGCACTCTTGATTGCGCCCAATGCTTGGAATGTATGAATTTTCAGTTTATTCCTCACATACACCGAATTAAACTTACTTTGTTGCTTAGGTCCATGCTTGTTTGGCTGAGCTACTTTATGTTTGCGTATCTTCACAACACGCTGAAGATTCGCTCAGTTTCCTGGAAAGATCAACGCGTCATTATTGTAGAAGCATTGAACTCTGCAATGACTACCTGCGAGGCTTTTATGGATTGGCTTTGGTACGTTTCGTCTAATACAGTATTCCTAAGTGATGTGACATTTGCTTTGTGGATGGCTAATGCGTTTACTACACGTATTTAGGTCACGTCACTTTTGCTAAAATCCCAGCATTCAAATGGCACTTCCGAAGATCGTGCTGAAAGCGCTTTAAAGAATAACACTCTTCTTAGGCTCAACACATTCGCCCGCCAGAAGCTAGAGGATATCGTTAGGCAGCGGCTCGCAGGTCATGAAAGCTCAGGGTGCAGTCAGAGTGAGCTAATTGCGGTGAAGGAACTTCTTAACAGTCAATCTGGAAAATCTGAATAAGGCCATCTATATATGAGCTTGTGCTGGTAATCACTATGGTGGAATTAATCATGATAATGACTGGAGGGTTTGTCACATATGGATCTTCCTGGTTGCCATGCTTGCAATCTGCCTTATTATTATTATTATTATTATTATTATTATTATTATTATTCCTATGGATTGATTGATGATATTACAGAAGAATAAACTGATTATTGATTAAATCTCCATTCTACCGACGAGCAAAGCACAGCGGCAAGTATGTTATTCCATGTATTGTACATGGTATCAAACCATACTAGACACTGCGCCAATTGATTGACAAGCAAGCGTAGGGAAGGGCGACCGGATGATGCCTATATGTTGTCTCGTCTTCTCATCTATTTTCCTAGAGACCATCCTCAAGCAACGAGGATCGTACCCCCACATCATACCTGCTATCCCTCTCGATCGCGTGGATGGTCTGTAATAGGCACAGATTGGTACAACCCAACCATAGTTAACAGTCATGAAATAATTAAACATTGCAATCCTTGCAACGTATCATTTCACGTATATGGCCATGGGGCTTCCTCCCAAACACCATGGATATGTTAATTGGGCAGTTGGGCAGCAGGACCAAACATCCGTTCTTGGCATAACTACGCCCAACTATCCGCAAAGTAAACAGAATAATCTAGTATTTTCAGTCAGGCATCATGTTTGGTTGGTAGTCATCCTGTACTGGTACAAACAGCAGCAGCAACTCAAATCCTTTCTCCCTTTGTTCTTGTGATTTATATTTCGGCCCTTTCGACGTCTGTCTTTTTCCTCTCTTACTTTCTCTCATCCATCTTTTACTATGGGTGTTCTGCCCCTCATTTAGCGGTGACTTGGATGTCTGATGCTGCCCACCCTTCCACCTACTGTCTCTACGCTTTGTTGAACTGTACCAAGTTTAAACCTGCTATTGGATCGACTAAAACTGGATTCACCAATAACAGACTCCAAAAGTATGAGAACGTATATTCCCTTGTGTTTTTGAGAGAAGAGACTGCAGGTTCTACAAAGTATAGTTCCTCCTTTTCTTATTTTTTGACCCTCCTTGCTTTCGTGTGTTGGAACCCCCATCTGTCAGCCTGAAGCAGTCGGTTGAATGAGAGGCATATTCCACGAGTCACCCGCAAGACTATTGTCTAACAGGCTGTCTTACCACTAGAGTGAGAGAAGCCAAATAGAGATTCCCGATTAGCGGCCCGGTTCTCAAGAAAGTACTCTGGAACGGCCCCTATGTCGTACGTCTTGTGAACTGTTTCGTCCATTGAAGCTTGAGACGGTTCGATTGACTGATATATCTCCAAGCAGGCTCAACATTACTATCGGAGGAGAACATTCTTCATCAGACGAGGGCGACTTATCCGAGGCCCAAGACTCCCCTGTTTCTAACTCTGGAAGCCATGGGTATCCCGATCCATACGACGACGAGTGGGAACGATTACCATATCCGGATGAATTGAAGCCATCCAATCCAGCTTCTCGACTGCGAACATCCCACCCAACTCGAACCCGCAATACGGTCCAGGGCACCCGTTCGGCTTCGGGCCGCCCCGCAAGGCGCCATCGTGCCCAGGAACGAGAGTCGCTTCCTCGTCGTGCGCGTCCTCCTTCGCCGGAGTCACCTGAAAGTGCGGATTCTGCCGAGGAATACGCATATGAGATGCCCCAGGACCGGAGGTTTTGGCCGCCCATGGCCCAAGGGCCAGGGTTCTCCCGAAGCTCCTCTTCAGGCCCATCGTATGCCTATTCCCATGGTGCAGGCCCACATGCACCATTTGGGCGCCCAAATAGCTCTCAACCTCCATCTGATCAACTCATAAGGCTAGGCCACCACGGTCAGATAGGCCAACCAGCGTATAACCATTCTCTTTATCCATATGGGTCGCAATTCCCTCACCATCCTTCCGGTACGCCGATGTCTCCTTTTTTTGTCCATGATCACGCAGGGCATCCTATGCATCATGGACATCACCCACAGAGTCCACACTCTCGAGGCCTCTCGCATGGTTCACCACAGCCATTATCATCACATGGACCGCCATCCTACGGCGGGCCGCCGATGAACCCACATGAGCTGGTGCCTTATGGCTCAAGTGGTTACTATCCATTTAGAGATCCGTATGCCATGGTTCCTGGGATGACCCAATCCTCTTACTTTGGCGCTTATCCTCCGCATCCACCGTCACCAAACCAAGCCGAGTCAAGAACATCTCCAGATCCTCCACCTGCGGATACAGCCAAAGACGAGGCTATTGCTAGGCTGGAGAAGTTGATCTTGGAGGAAAGGACCGAGCGTGAAGCCAGGGAAGCCCGGGAAGCGGCACGACAAAAAGAGATTGAAAAGGAAGCGGCTGAACAAGCCGCCAGGGAAGAACGTGCTGCGCATGAGAAGCAACTTGTCGAAGAGGCTGCCGCCGCTGCCAAAGCCGAGGCCGAGCAAAAGGCTTCCGAGGAGGCTGCCAAAGCAAAGCAGGAAGCAGAAGAAGCAGCGGCGGCGGCGGCGGCGGAGGCGGCAGCGGCAGCAACCGAGGCAGCGAAGCAAGAAGCAGCAGCAGCAACTGAAGCAGCAAAACAAGAGGCAGCAGCAGCAACTGAAGCAGCAAAACAAGAGGCAGCAGCGGCGGCGCTCGCGGCAGCCGCTTCAAACGAACCGCCACCCCCGGAGAAAAAGAAACCCATCAAATTTAAAGATGCTGTTGGGAGGAAATTCAGCTTCCCTTTTGAGTTATGTTGTACTTGGCAGGTAAGGTCATCCGTCTTCCGCCTGGTAGCATCATTTTGACTAATTATATTCAGGGTATGGAAGAGCTTATACGTCAAGCCTTCCTTCATATAGATGTTATCGGGCCTCACGTGGCTGACGGGCATTATGACCTAGTAGGCCCTAACGGCGATATAATTCTTCCGCAGGTATGGGATACTGTCGTTGAACCGGATTGGACTATCACAATGCATATGTGGCCAATCCCAGAGAAACCCAAGACTCCTGAGCCCCCACCTGCTCCAGAGGCACCACCGGAAGCTGCAGAACCTCCACCAGCCCCGGAAGAACCTCCCGCAGCTCCGGAGGAACCTCCTGCAGCCCCGGAAGCCCCGGAAGCCCCAGAAGCCCCAGAGGCCTCCGAGCCGACAACTATCGTGCCTGCCGACGAACTTCAGGCTGCCGAGGATGCAAAGAAGGCTGCGACAGGTATGTGTACATCTTCTTGCATATTCTTAAGCTGATTTGGCATTTGGGCTGACTTACTATGGCTTTCGAGTTGTTTTAGTGGCAAAAAGGCAGCGACAAAAAGCTGCGGACCCTGGAGCGTTTGCTATGTGGATGGTGGGAGGCCACCGGCTGAAGTTGAATAAGAATATAAAGGTGGAAAAGAAGGGCCTGAAGTAGCCAGCTAACACACAACATGCCTCCGTGATTTCTGGTCAAAGTCGATCGGAGATCCGCATCAAGTACTCAGGCCCTAATCGTGCGCTCCCGCTCCAGGTCTCGTGGCGTTTAACAACTGGTTAGGGAATATGCTTCCTTCTGCTGCTTCTTTTGGCGTGGTCCCGTCTGCGCTTAAGCAGGAAGGGGGAGGAACAGAGAGGCAGAATTAACCAACCGTGATGTGTCTTTCTGTCGATTGGTTCTTTATAAAGCTCACGGTCTATTCCCATACCATCATCCTTGCGCTATCCATGGCGACACTGGGGCAGGCACTTGCTTTCGAGTTAGCCTCATTCCGTAACTCATCCTGAAAAAGGATTGGCCTCCGTCTTGTTTTTTGTCGGGTCCGGTCTTGTGCATCAAGGATTTACATGGGGAAGACATATGGTTCATTTCGATTGTGTTTCTTTCGATTGTATTATCTTGGAGGTAGCCAATGAATGTTGGTTGCGCAAGCTGTATTATAGACAGTAATGTTCGTGAAGCAATATTCATGAGCAACTGGGTCTCGCTACGAAGCTGCAATCAGTAGACCAGGGATTGTTGCTACCTCCTAAAGTTTATAGCTACTGCTTGATTGTTATGTTGCTTGTGATACTAAATAAATACAATATAAATTTATACTCTAAAAAAAATAAAAAAAATTTCATTGGAACCTAGGGCACCGGCATCTCATGCCCTATTCAGCTCCTTCACCAAGGCCCGTTGTAGGTTTCTACGAAGAGAAATCCGTCGGTAACTTGCATGGGTGGGTTCGTCCGGTCAATACACATCAATTATAATGACTAGTGGAGACAAGGAGATTCAATAGACGCTCCAGATTTAGTGGTATATAATTTATGGCGCCGCACGGTGAGGCCAAGATATCTTACAAGGAATCTTACACCTGACGTACTTCAATATAAACTTAGCTAGGCACTGATATCAAAGGCTGAGCATTAGGCAGCACGCAACAGAAATGAATGTTATCCTAAAAGTCCCAATACATGCGTAATCAAGATAATCATCGTCACTGAGGAAGTAGAGGTTTCCAACGGATATCTTCATCCGCATCATCGTTAAGAAGGTCAGTGGCATTGCGGCCGCCATCTGATGTCGCCTGTGCTCCTGGCCGATTATGTGGGTACACTGTACCGGGGCTTTGAGATATGTTTAATGGATTCTGTCCCATGTCACGTTCCGAGCGAACGCTTTTCAAAGCTGTGTCGGGTCGATTCTCTTTGGAAATCAATGATGTCGGCTTCCGTGGTATTGGCGGCGGCGTTTTTATATCACGCGCTGTTTCGTGTGGTCTGTCTGCCACGTGAGAATCCGCGCTATCGTGGTCAATTTCTGAATGTATTGACATATCGAGAAGCTCGCCCCCTTGCGGAATGGACGGCCCTGTTACAATGACGTTTTCGGCGTTTTCATCTGAATCTCTTCGCACAGAATTTTTTATATGAACCCAATCAAGCTCCTCACTTGAAGAGAATGGATTAGGGTTTCTGTGGATGTTCACGGCATAACCATCCGCTGGGGGCTTGATTATCGACTTCGCAGGAGCACCTTTGAATCGTCAATAAGGAGCACCAGAAACGGTAACGGAAAGAACAACGGAAAGGAACAGAAAGCATGGAAACCACATACCATCACTCAACCACCATTTATGAATATCTGAACTGGCAGGTGGAAGGACAGATACGTTATGTCTAGGCTGCGTAACCTCACTGTCGGTTATGCCCATCCCTGTGACTCCTGTCGCAACTGTATCATGCATGCCCTGCTGTATCTCATTGTAGAGGGCATGTCTAAGTTCACCTTTTAAGGATTCGTCAATGATGCTGATGGCACAAATAAACTTAGCACAAACTGGACGGTGATCCGAGAATCGTAGATTTGCAGCATTGTAGTAGGTTTGATGGATATTGGATCCTTTCCAAAGCACTCTATCACACCAAGCGGGTGCACGTGCCTTCTCCCTGTGAGAATGTTAGTCGACTATTGCAAATGCCTCGGGAGATCGCGACGTCTTACGATGTATCATATTCATCCCTGCCGATGTCGTATTTGTACGTTGGCGGAAAACAGATTGGTCCCTCAAAGTAAAATGGGAAGGCTCTCCCTGCTACCATTTGCAGGTTCAACTAAATTGGCGTCAGTTAAGTACTAGAACTTTGCAGGACAGCATTTCGGGGTACCTGATCGTTACTGTAAAGCCGCTGGTACTCTCCGCGAAGCAGGAGTTCCCTGACATTTTGATTGCTAAGACCGATTCGATAATTAAAATCACCAAGCCATATAACAGTATCATGATCTTCGATTGATCTGTTCTTTTGGAACCGAAGACCGCATTCTATAGTCTGGTAATCTCTATTCCTGTCATCGTAGTTGGCAAATCCTGCTGCCAGGTGAGCGGTAACGAAACATATTCGAGTGTTAGAATAATCGAAACGGATTGCGCAGCCTCCTTTGTTGCCGCTGATCCCCGAAAGGCCAGTCTATGAGTTTGTTAATAGCCATGCTTGACGACATATAGTGTCAAAAACTTGCCTTTTTGACGCTTCCCTCCACATTTTTGATGTCCTTGAGTGCATCCTCCCTCACATATATCATCAAGGATGCACCAACAAGCTGGCCACTTCGTAAAAGTACATACTTTGCGGTTCCTCTTGTTCTCGAATAATCATTCAAGCATAATTTTACAGCATTTTCCCACACTTTGCGTGTTGTAGGATCCGTGGACATAATCTGCTGTGGACTCAAGGCGACGATTTCTTGAAATCCAACAGCAAAAATAGTTGGTTCATCCCCTTGCTGATCGGAGACTGGAAACAACCATGGAGTGAGGTCGACATTTGGGCCTAGGTCACTCCCATTTACATTGAAAGTGCCGGACCATATCTTTATTGATTTGGTAAAAGAATACTCTGATGCCCGTTGACTCAATTCTTGAGACACTATATCATTAAGAGGATCATAGAGATGCACTGGTATTTGGTTTGTCAACCGTCCTAGCAGAAGCTCAATTGTTTGTTGCCGGGCTTTGTCTGAGAAATTGTTCACATATAACCGTGTAGCTGTTTTTCGTGCATCCGCAAGCGCGCCTGCAAATGACATTTTCCCATGTCGAGTAAATGAGCTCTTTAGGGCACCGGTACCAGCATAAATTTTTGATAGAGCATCTCCGTTATCGGCCCATAGAGTTGAATGCCTCATCTGAATATCGGGGCTCAAATCAGCTCCTTGCTGATAAAGAAAAAGTTCAAGAGCCATTGAACTGAGTATCGTTTGTACGAGATTCGTCCTGTCGAGACAATCCAGGCAATTTGTCCGAAAAACGCCCTCTTGCTGTAAAATAACTGGGGAGCTTTCTGGGGCGTTTTGATATGAAGAGTTGTATTGCCCCCCAGTGTCTTCAGCCAAGAAGTATGCAAAGCCTTGCAAGGAGTTCATGACTTCCTGCCTGATTTGGCTGCTAGCCCCGTATCCAAGTGGGCCCCTTGTTTCTGCCAAAAAATCGAATTCGGTATTCCGTAAAAGTGTATGATCCGAGGAACCATCAACATATTCCTTTTGCTTAAGCCTCTTCGCGATGTGTTGGCGGAACTTCGCCGATAGTTCTGATTCTCCAGACTTGAGCCTGCTCAGAAGGTTTATAATGTGTACTGCTCCATATTCTAGTTCAAGGTTTCCAAAATGCCTGTCGAACGCATGTTGTGTGGCCTCCGTAGACCGCGTAATGTCAATCCTTTGTTGTCCAGGAAGGAACCCTGTGGCTTGTTCCCAGAAAATCGGCACTGAGCCGCGGATTTGAACATAAGAGAAAATTATACCGGACGGTACCCAAAGAATCGTCTCCGTCTCTACAGAATTGGCAACATTTCCGTCATCGTCAATTCCACGAGAGTTAAATCTTGTCCCTGCGCGCCTAGAAGCCTGACGGGAGATTATTGTTAATGCAGACGGTAAATTCGTCTGAACTTGAGGCAGCACAGAAACAGACGCAGGAATTGTCAGCGTATTGGCGTATCCTCGTATGACGCATGTTAGGATTTTAGATGCATTGAGACTCTCTTTCTCAAGCGGTGATAGGCGGCTCCGGAAAAGTAACAGAGGATTGATCATATATGAATTCCACAGCATGTCTTCATTAAGAGTCCCAATATCAAATGCCGCAGACTTCTCACTGCTGAGAGGAATGTCAGCCAATATTTTGCAAGTAAGAACTTTTAATCAGCTCACCGATCCTGCAGTCGATCCGTGAGGTTGAAATCAAGGCTATAATAAAAGCTGCCATCACTGAGTAACTTCTTCAAGGCCAAAAAAGGGTAGTGAAATTCTTTCTCTTCATAACCCGGACCGGCGGCATTATACTCTTCGTCATTTTCGACGCCGAGCTCATAATCCAATCCATCCTCATAGTCAGGACGGTTCAGGCAAACTGTTGGCGTCAGTTTCGGCTAAGCCACACAAACAATAGTTCTAGGAGACGGGGAAAAGATACAGAAGTCCACATTGTCAATCCTTAGTATCGTCTCTCCAGGCCTGACCGTGGCAGCTCTTGAAAAGCCAGTCACAACACATAAGAAGACGTCTTCGTTCAAGTTGATCAAACCAAGCGTACCATAGCCATGTCCCAAGAACCGGTAGTTTTTGAGGTCTACAGATGAGAGGTCTGAAAACTCTACCAGACAACGTGGCGACTCATTGTTGTAATAATGCGTGCTGGGTGCTGGAACTGTTGAGTGGTGGTGGAAGATCAATGCGTGTTCGGTAGTAACCAAAGCAATGGTTCGTTGTGGGTTGTCTTGACAAAGGATCCGCAGGCTAGACATGGCTCAGTACACCCAGTGCGCATCTTTCTTTTCCCCGGATTAAATAGAGAAAACCTAGGTATCCAAGTATGTATCTGGAGGCATGTCCCTAAAGCTACTTCTAGTTGCAAGGGGGCACAGAGCTACTGAGGTATTACATAAGGCTGTCTGACGATCTGTTAACTACTCCGTATGTATTTTAGCTGGCCAGCTCGATGGTCGATTACGTTATGCTACATGCTTAGTCAAGTGACTTGTTATCGACAACTGCTCCGTATATGACCTGAAATAAATTTTCAGAACTCCAATGCAGAGGACTCAGGTACAGAGTACTATATTCAAAAATTGGAAATTATCCCTTATTTCTTCTTTTCACTCTCACAAATCCCCTCTCTTCTCAATAGAATCCGTATAACCCCCCCCCAGAATTTTATCCGTCAATATCATAGATGGGTTTAGCAGCGCCGCGCAAGTATGTGAACCCCAATCTCTTCCCATGATGATCCAATACGAACATAAATAACAATTTATTTTTCTTTGATATATAGACGATTAAAAATCTCCCATGATCCCAATAACGTAAATTGGACTCGCGCGACAAGTGGTTTTGGGCATAGGATTCTCAGTTCCCAGGGATGGACTCCAGGAAGTTTCCTGGGCGCACGAAATGCTGCGCATGCTGATATGTTCACTGCCGCCAGTGCATCTCACATCAGAGTCTCAGTGAAGGATGATACGCTCGGTTTAGGCGCCCGGCCCAGGCGCGACGCCCTAGATGAGCCGACTGGTCTTGACGCTTTCAAAGGACTATTAGGTCGACTAAATGGAAAGTCGGACGTACAATTAGAAGAGGATCAACGAAAACGTGATGATGTCAAGCTAGCCCGATATGCAGCGACAAAATACCAAATGGTCAGGTTCATAAGCGGGGGTTTATTGACCCAGGAGAAGCTTGACCCTCTTCCTCCTAAGGCGCCCAATAATGAAAACCAGGAGGGGAATGCATTGGACGAATCTGTGGACGAGCGAAATCACGAAACAAGTGTTGACCGTACTGCTATTGACAATTCGAACCCCAGTGATTCTGAGGTCGTCTCAAGCAAGAAGTCAAAGAAGAAGAGCGCCCACTCTAAACGAACCGACGAAGACAGCAAGTCGCAAAGGAAGCGAGAGAAGAAAGCCAAGAAGAGGAAACATAGCGAGCAGCGTGATGGCTCTGATTCGAAATCGCAACCCCAAAGTGTCGACGAGCCTGAAACAAATACCACTGCGGTGCCGTCAACAGCTATGGCGGTATCAAAGGAGCGTCGCCCAATGGGAAGAAATGCTATCAGGGGACGACATATTGCGCAGAAGAAGAAGGCACTTTTGGATGATAAATCTCTCAACGAGGTAAGAAACTCGTGCATACATATTTGCAACTACGTATGGCTAATTGTCAATTGATACAGATCTTCATGATTAAATCATAGAATTGGATTTGCTCCGCCCCCCAAAGCGCTATAGATCTGATCTTAATTTTAGAAATATATGGCATTCAATTTTGTATATGGTATTCAGTGTATATTTGATGGCGCAAAGAAGCTTTTTTTTCCCCATTCTTTTTTTTTGCCCTTTTTAATTCGTTCCTTTTTTGTACGGAGTACAGAGTTACCTCGGGAAAAAGGCACAATATACTGCACCCAGCCAAGGCCAAGCGTCATCGAGCTACGCTCCGTACCTCCCCCAGCTTGCTCACGTTTATACCCATAGCATCAACTTCTACTAGGTGCTGCAACGGAGACTTTCACAACGACGCGGTATGCTGTAAATTAATCGCTCAACCGCCCAGCTGACATCTCTGATTAGCCGGTTGGCTTGCTGTCTTTGTCTGAAAGGTCGTTTCATGTGACCGTCCCAAATGTCATCGCAAAATGTTTCCCAAGCCCCTATACAGGGCGCTTGGAATGAATTAACTGCGCGCGATAATAACATCAACGGCGTGGAGATTTCAAAGCAGAACGTCCCCCTAAAACAAAACAAACCGAACTCGGAAACCCAAGAGAGTCGGCACCAGTCTCTTGGTCGTGGTCGCGATGGGTCTCACCCCATGAAGGGTATTACGCCGGGACCAATTGAGGAGCGGGACAAAGCAGAGGAGCCTTCACTGCGCGGCAGCAAGACTTCAGATGCATACAAGAATTCTAGTGATGTCCGCCCTGGCAAGCTGGGGTGGAAGAGAGGCGGGTGAGATGAGACAACTTTGTTACCAATGTAATTGCTCCAAAAGCTGATGACCAATCTCAGTATTCACTGGGCTCCTTTGAATATCGGGCTGGAACGGCGCTTGCAGACCTTTGTGGTCCTTTGCCATACTCTCACCATCGCCATTTTCCTGACTTTCTTCTTTTTCACGTGCGCAATTCCACTGTTCTGGCCGATTTTACTTCCCTATCTTGTTTATATTTTACTCTTCTCCACGACATCCACATCGGGGACCGTGAGCTACCGGAGTACCTTTTTGCGTTCTCTTCGAGCCTGGTCGCTGTATGTGTCCTATTTTCCTGCGCGGCTGCACCGTTCGGAGCCGCTTCTGCCGACACGAAAGTATATTTTTGGCTACCATCCACACGGAATCATCTCCCATGGCGCATTTGCAGCGTTCGGAACGGAAGCGCTTGGGTTTTCCAGACTTTTCCCGGGAATAACCAACACTCTACTTACTCTCGATTCTAACTTTCGTATTCCCTTTTACAGGGAATATGCTCTCGCCATGGGACTTGCAAGCGTTTCACGCGAGTCTTGTGAGAATTTGCTTACCAAAGGTGGAGCTGATGGTGAAGGCATGGGACGCGCGATCACCATCGTCATTGGTGGTGCCCGGGAGTCCCTTGGTGCGTTACCACGTTCATTGCAATTGGTCCTGAAACGGCGCAAAGGGTTCATCAAGTTAGCGGTCCGTACCGGCGCTGATCTGGTACCCGTACTTGCATTTGGAGAGAACAATCTCTATGAGCAAGTGCGCTCCGATGAGCATCCGATCTTACACAAACTCCAGATGCTCATGAAGCATACCGTGGGTTTCACCCTTCCCTTATTTCATGCACGTGGCATTTTCAATTATGACGTAGGTTTGATGCCCTATCGTCACCCACTGGATATCGTTGTTGGCCGTCCGATCCAAGTAATCCAACAGCAGAACCGCGACGAAATTGATGACAATTATATCAACGAACTTCATGATCGGTATGTCTGCGAGCTCCGTCGACTGTGGGACCAGTGGAAGGATGTCTTCGCAACGGACAGGGTTTCAGAACTGGAAATTGTCGCATGAAGGGGCCGTCATTGAAATATGAAGTGCGAATTTCTGCCAGTAGCGACATGTCCCTTGGGGAGGGAAGGGAAGGGAATGTACGCATGGTATACCTGTATCTAGCCATTTGTGAATCGTTCGTGTATGCCTTGAATTCTCCTGTCAGTACACGGCGCAGATTCTCCAGGGGTACATATAGTTTGCAGTTACCCAAATTCATTGATATAGTTGATCCTAGAATGAGACGTAACTTAGCCCTAGTCAAGCTCCACAGACTTCAACAATAACAGCAAGTATACTATACACTACGGTTATTCACCAACTCCCATAATGATGACCAAAGATAAATTCCTTTTTTTCCTCGTGGGACGAACCACCTAACACCAGATAAGGATGTTATGCACCCATCCGGGAAGTAACCTATTACAATCACTATACAGAAAAGCAAAACATGACACGGTCCATAGCCGATAGACAGGGATGGATAACTGCAAAAAACAAACATCTTTCCTTCGCCACGAGATATGGACTAAAAAGAAAAAAAAGACCGAGGGAAACAACCAGAAAACAACAGTATGGGTATCAGGGGAAAGAAGACAAAAAGAACGAAAAAGAATGAAGAAGAGGCTAAAAATAATAAGGATAGACAAGCAAACAAATCCAGTGACATTCCCTGCCACAAACATAGGTCATCCGTGGAACATATCCAGGAAGTTGGAAAACCGTGATCGCCCTCGTGTCATCCAGAATAACATGGAATATGGGATACTCGCATCGAGAGACGAGAAAGTGGACGCATATTACTCTTCTACTCTTCGCTCAGCCGAACCGGGTAGGGCAGGAGTAGTATTATTAGTATCACCTGGATCCGGGCTAGAAGGGCTCAGACCAGGGAGTCCAGTCATCGATGCGGACGCCCGCCGGCTTTCAGCAGCAGCAGCAACGCGAACACTTCCACGAGAGCCTTTGACGATTTGGCCACTGTCGACTCGATCCTGGATCATTTCATCCAGCATTCGCGACATATCATCCAAGCTCCTCCTCTTCTGTTCCCTTTCGGCCTCGGTTGGAGGTGTTTGAGGGCCATGCGTGGCATCGGGGACTGCCGAGTCGCTGTTTCTTTTATTGTTTGGAGGCTGAGTCTCCGGCTTGTCTTTCGGCTCGGGGGAACCTGCCACACGGGCCAGATCGCGATGCCGAGCTGCTGAACGAAGAGCAGCAAGCATTCGATCCTTGTCATCCAGCTGTGATCGGAGTTCGTTGATCTCCATATCCTTTTCTCGAAGGATTGCCGTCGTATCAGGATTCTCGGTTGGGCTATTATTGTTGGTCTTCATTCCTGTAGATATCCGCGAATGGCTTGAGCGCCTTGCCTGAAGTAGGCGCCTTTCAAGCGTCGAGATATATCGGTTCTTGTCCCCGAGATCGGCCTGCAAAGCAGCAACGTGCCTTTGAAGGCTTGCCTTTCCATCGCCAAACTCACCCATTGTATCGTCCTCGTCATCATTCCCAATCGATCCATTCAAATCGTTACTGTTGATAGACATGAAAGATACGGGCCGCATGGACGAGTGGCCCCAGGCACCCAAGGTGGATTGACTGGCGGATGAACGTAATGACCGGGACCCGGAGTCATTGAGCGACATCCTTGAAAACCGCCCCAAGGCAGAAAAGTTCCCTTGGCTGTTCACGCCGGTGGACTTCGAACTCAGAATGAGACGGTTCAGATGTTCAATCCTTTCCTTTAGGGCCGTCCGAGCCAATTGCATTTCCAGCATTTGTTCCTCGTGACGTGCCTGCGATTCTTTTTCGAACTGCTCATCTTCCACCTTCGACTCCTTTTCAACCTGTGCGTTTGTCTGGCTGTCCAACTGAGTACGTAGGGTCTGGATCTCCATCCGATAGCGCTCCAGAAGAACCCGACTCCCATCATTGCCACCTGCACCAAGCGCCTCCTCTGCCTTTTTAGCATGACTGACAATACTGTTCTTGGCGCGAGCGGCGAACTTGAGCGTATTGAGTGTCTCTCCCGAGTGCGAGTTGGCGGCCGCCGAGCTTCCCGCGGCTGTGAATTGGACCGTACAAAGGATACTAACAAGCGAACCACCCGAAAGAGCAGGCTGCAACAGCCGCGTCAGTTTGCTGTCTCGATAGGGTAAATGTCTCCCTTCTCGATCGGTGGCATTGCCGTTCTTGTCTTTGGTTTCCGATAGCTTCGAGATAATGGTGCCAAGGGTGAGCAAACTTTTGTTGATGTGTGCACCCTCGGTACGCCGCTCTTTGTCCTCGGCGGCCCGTTCCGAGCCTGCAAGATCGATCAAACTGAGGGTCGACACCCTGACACCCCCAGGAACCATGGCTGACCGTTTGTCTTGGGAGACAGTAGTCACGGGCGCTCGCTCTCTGCTCTCAACGACGATCTGAACGACGGCATGACTTCGGGAGCTGCGGGCGTTGAATTGAGTGCTGCCTGTCCTTCTCGCATGGTCGCCTCTTGCGATCACCCGTAGAAGTTGCGTTGGACTCTGTACAATTTCCTCCTTCAATGGGGTCGCGTATACCCCACGCTTGCTATCCTCGCGTAGTTTGATCTCTTCTTGTTGCGGACCGGAAGCGGGTGCCGAGAGTAGGTCATGAATCTTCTCGTTGTAAATCTCCAAGTAGCTGACACGCAGGAGAAATTCTCGATGTGGCGTTTCCCTGATAAACGAAAAAATATCGGTAATCGCCAGCGGGATTACACCAGGAGAGGTAGCAGTGCCTTGCATAGAGAACGTTTTACCGGTTCCCGTCATACCATAGGCAAATACCGTACCATGGTACCCTTCCATAACCCGCCTGACGAGGCGCTTAGCGGCAGAATCATAGACCTTGGCGTTGTGCTCATGAGTGGTAAAGACGTTGTCTATCCAAAAGGAAAACAAGAGTCAGCCAGGTCTCCCCTCGAGACTAAGAGAATGTTTTTTTTCATACCGTAATGATAATCGCCACCTTCCTTTCCTTTGTACGAAATAAGGCCTCTTCGCCCATCCATCCCCCACTCCCCACCGGATTTTGAAGCCTCACTTCCAGAAGCATCTGGACGGACCCGAACACTGACAATAACATTGCCCTTTGCCTCCTTGGCCTTGGCACCGGCCTTGGACGTAGCATTGGCATCCTCTGTTTCCTCATAGGTGGTGGCACTGGTTGAATACGACTCCTGAGCTGATGAGCTTCGGCTCTGCGAAGGAGAGGCTTCTGGGTCTCGGGCATCGCTGGGAATAGATTTTCCATCGCCATTGCCATTCAAGAGTGAAGGTGTCTTGGAGCTGCGACGACTGCTGATAGTGCCGGAACTCAAGCGCGAACCCTTTCTCGCCTTAACACTCCCCGATGAATTAATGCCCGGCATATTTGACGAGGCGGTTGACGGGTGGCTTCCGGACTTTGGTGGTTGAGGGAAGGCTGCAATGCTGATTGTTCTGCGGAGTGACTTATCCGGGCTGCTTGGTGCCTGACCGCTCGAAGTTGACCTTGTTGCACTGAGATTGGTAGTCGAGTTGGATAGCGGTGATTTGGTAATCGTCGGTCTGGGACTCGATGGAGCACGAATTTTGGCCGGAGATGAGGATCTGGGCGTATCGTTTGGAACGGGGAGACTGTTTCTTGTTTTTGGGACTGGCAGGGGTGGCACAGACGCAGCCGGAGCCGCGGTGGGCCGTGATGGTTGAGGCAATGTGGAGGTCATTGTGATTGATTCGCTCGGTGAGAACCTGTGACTCTTTCGATCGATCTAACGATGTACCCTTTCGGAACAGACAAACCACGGATTTTAGGGATCGAGCTTAAGGCTCAATGCAATTGGCCATACGCGTGGTGGCGGGGAGTCAAGACGAAAGGGAAAAAGAAAGCTGGCTATAAAGAGGAGAGAGCGTTAGATATCTCGATCAGTAGCGCGGTCTGTTGCGACGAATATGCAGGATTCATTAAAAGAGAACATTTCCTTTGGCCATGCAAATGTGCTACGCCATGAAAAGCAAGGCCCGAGCCGGGACCGAAACCAAGCATTACGCCCGGGGAGGAGCGGTTTCAATTCGACTGAAAGTAGATAACTTCCATATTCGAAGCCATCCCTATCCGAGTACACGACAAAATGTCTCAAAGACTAGAACAAGTTGAAAAAAGAAAAGACTTACTCACAAGTCTATATCATAAAACGTCAATAAGGACTGTGACGTGAAAATATCAAACTCTCAAGCGTACACTTCCAGTATCCCAAGTGACGGTTTACTGCCGGGAAGGAGAGCGAGGGGTTAAAGCGTCGCGCGCCGGAGCCACGAGTATTCGGTGTAATGTATACCACAATCAGACAGCAAGACCCGAGGCAAATATTTCGACCCCAGAGTTTAAATCGCGCGAATTCTAATTTTGGCTGTGTAAGTGTCAAAAGTCCCAACCGGTGCGCAACAGGTGAGAAGTGGATTCTGTCACCGCGGGGAAGAGACAAAAGATGAGAGAGCTGGGAAAAGAGACGAACGAACAGCAAGCAAGAAGGAGAAGAGTAAATAGGAAGAGCAAACACCGAGAGAATGAACGCTCGACCGGCACGACAGCAGCAGAACTGACAGGATCTAATAGTCCACGACAGTCGTCCGTAGTGGCAGAGGATTCGGGCAATTCCCTCTGAGCGAACGGGAGTTCAAGGAGACCTGAGTCAATGTCGTGTGGAGCCGTCGACGACGCGAGGTGTCTTGGTAGGATAGATAGGAGAGAAAGGGAAAGCAAGACGGGAACAGAGGGGGGAAGAGAGAGAGATAGAGAGAGAGAGAGAGAGAGAGAGAGAGAGAGAGAGAGAGATGAGGAAGTGAAGATATTGAGAGGA